>JAUCBJ010008015.1:0-85399 GCA_032718475.1 Nemertoderma westbladi
ACAACAACGTTGTCGGCTGTGTGCATCGAGAGACCATATTACGTCTATGGATACCAACGATCTCTGTTCCTATTTCCACGAGCAACCGTCGATGGAAATCTATTGTGCATATTGTCGGCTTAATAATTTGCACATTTTTGCTGTCTGCCCCCAATTTATGACTCAATGCCATCATTGTCAATTAAAAGGCTTTGATTTGATTGTCCCTTTAACCATGATTTAGAGAGCGTAGATGAAATGATTGTACTACGTTATATCAGGGCTTGGGAAGCGAACGCTGATTTACATTGTGATTCGCGCCATCGCTATTATCCTGGACGCGCTTACGAAGGAGTTTATGCGTTCCATCCTTATTTGTTTGCCTCCGTCGAGCAGAAATCGCGCCTATCAAGCTATGAACTATTGAAGCGCGTTGGAGAATGTATTTCAACCAAATATGTACGCAAATTCCTCAGGAGCATTAATCCGAGTGACATCAATTCGTATAACTTAATAAACTTTATCCGTCAAGATCCGGCCTATGGAGACTTATTTGTCAACTCACACCCTGAGTTACAGGAAGTATATCGACGGCCTTACGAGTACAAAGCCCGCGAACGCGAGTTGGAAAGAACCATTAAACCAAGGAAGTTTCTAACTGCCTATGGTCCACCCACGGCCCTCGTTCAGACCACTCGTAAAGGACCCGTAAGAGCGGCTGTCTTGAAACGAGCTCTCAAAGCCGTTAGACCCCTCTCCCCGGACGTTGATGTCAATCAACCCGGTACTTCGACCGGCGGATATACCGATCGCAATCCCATACCTTCTGATGCAATCATATTGCACCCTTCACCCAGGAGTTATAGCCCTCCTCGTAAAGTGGCTCGCCCCAAAGAGAAAAGGACTCTTGCTAGCTTTAAAAAACTGCGTAAACGCCGTCCGCGCAAGAAAGACTAACTGTTTAGAGTATTTTTATATTTTAGAAACTGTGATTTTGTATATTTTATAGACTTAAATCCCATTTTCTGGGAGCGGTGTAAAAGCTTTTGTGGGATAACTGATACGTTTGCCTTTGCTGGCCAGTTCCCCCCCGGTCGCTAGAATACTCTCAAAGGGATTTATAACTAAAATAGTGCAAGCTACCAGCTTATTGGCTGATGTGCTGTACGGAGATATCTGGGCTCAGTTTAATCGGCCAACTAGCTTAGAGAGGTTGCCTTAGCCTTGCTGTTCGTGTCGGCCAATAGAATTTGCGTAGGCGTTGATTTCGACCTATCCCAGCGCTACTGAACTGAATTTCCTATCTCTATGCTCATCCTCTGTGTTGAACGGGGCTTCGTGGAATAAGAGTTTTTGGTATACTCGTATAGTGGTAGTAGTCATATGATTTTATATGATTCTGTTGTTGTGTTCCCATTTTCGCCATAACACCGGCTTTTTGGGAAGAACTCTAGTAAAACTGCTTAAATTATCGAAAGTATAAACTGTTACCGAATCCTACTCACTAACGCATCTTAACATACTCACTTAATTTAACTGCATTAATCATATTGTTTGTACTGTTATTTTACCGTCAGTTATTAATTGTACCTATTTGTTGATGGAAATATTGCTCTTTGGATAATACGGATAAATCACCCAAATTTCCCAATTTTCTTGATACACTACAGGTTAGAGAGACCGGCTATACATAACAATTGCGATTTATATTAATGTGGTGTGTATTAAATCTAATGTTATTTAGCAGACCCTACATGAGTCAATTACTGCTCTCTTTATGTGTGATCAAATATACTGACGGTCGGCAGAATAGTGTGCATGATTGTGATTGGTAACAAAGTATTTCCTAAAGAATACGCTTTATACTTTAATCATAAGCAGTATCGTTGCGTTTAGTATAAGTCCTAGTTCTGTTTAAATAGATAGAGCGCCACGTCCTAAAGGAACTGTTAATATTTCCCGAAAGCCAATAATATCTGTCAGGAATTAATTATTAACGATCTATCGAATAATACAGTAAGTTTACGCTGCAACCTTACACTGCAATAATAAAATTTAAGCATCCGAATTCAGCCTCCCGGGTGTAGATCCATCGGGTGAATGATCGCGCATGGGCTGACTTCGGCTAATGTTTTGTGTATTAGCATAAATTGTTGTCGTATGCTAAAGGTGTTTTAATTAACTAAAAGACATATAAATTTTGGCAGGTTAAACTGCTAAAGGTCTTCAAAAGCGCGAACACTTGCTGTATTGCAATATATTACAGTATTCAGTTACCGGTATTAGTGTTTCTTTGGTAATTTTACTGAATTAAGCCTAACAGAAGTAATTAAAATGACAAGTTCCAGTGCAATCTTCGATGACTCTGAAGAAAAACGTATGGTTGACAGGATCAGAGATGTTACTTTTAGAAAGGGTCGTGATTCTGTGGCATAATCAAACTGAACTCAAACCAAAACGGCCCTTTTAAGGGCCAACATCCTTTGCCACTATCGAAGAGTTCCCCGTGCATCAAAGGGGAAACATGGCTGTAAAGCTGATGACTAACGCTGGATAAATTATATTTTTTTAATTGTGATTAAATCAAAAATATTGAAAAGTAAGATATGTTTAAAGAATTGCCTATAAAATTGTTATACTTTTGTATTGGACCCTAAATTTTTGCATGCAAGCTCAGAATTAAATTATCTTTAGAATGATATATTACACTAAAGTACATGTCTGGCAGTTTTGGCTGGCCAGGGGGGGGGGATCATTATGGAACACCCGGTAGAAAAAACCAGATAGTTTAACAACTTCCGTCCTATTCAGCCAGCAAACCAATTATTTAGCGGTTTTATGTGATTCGTTTTTATTTTAATTATTTACCGGTTTTATGTGATTCGTTTTTATTTTAATTATTTACCGGTTTTATGTGATTCGTTTTTATTTTAATTATTTAGCGGTTTTATGTGATTTGTTTTTATTTTAATTATTTACCGGTTTTATGTGATTCGTTTTTATTTTAATTATTTACCGGTTTTATGTGATTTGTTTTTATTTTAATTATTTACCGGTTTTATGTGATTTGTTTTTATTTTAATTATTTACCGGTTTTATGTGATTCGTTTTTATTTTAATTATTTACCGGTTTTATGTGATTTGTTTTTATTTTAATTATTTACCGGTTTTATGTGATTTGTTTTTATTTTAATTATTTACCGGTTTTATGTGATTTGTTTTTATTTTAATTATTTACCGGTTTTATGTGATTTGTTTTTATTTTAATTATTTACCGGTTTTATGTGATTTGTTTTTATTTTAATTATTTAGCGGTTTTATGTGATTTGTTTTTATTTTAATTATTTACCGGTTTTATGTGATTTGTTTTTATTTTAATTATTTACCGGTTTTATGTGATTTGTTTTTATTTTAATTATTTACCGGTTTTATGTGATTTGTTTTTATTTTAATTATTTACCGGTTTTATGTGATTTGTTTTTATTTTAATTATTTACCGGGTTTTATGTGATTTGTTTTTATTTTAATTATTTACCGGTTTTATGTGATTTGTTTTTATTTTAATTATTTACCGGTTTTATGTGATTTGTTTTTATTTTAATTATTTACCGGTTTTATGTGATTTGTTTTTATTTTAATTATTTACCTGTCATGTATTGTGGGCAGTGTTGTACTCAAATAATACTCTGTTGGTTTAATGGTTAATTACTGTAGTAGGCACTTATATCTTATATAATTTAGTTAATTATAAGTCTCTCTACCCTGAGGGTACAATATATAAAGTTATATATAATATTAGTATAATATATATAAATATAAATAAAGGTTTATTAGAAATAACAATCAACTTACCTCATAAGCAACTGGGACCATAAGAACAGCAAAGTTAGTTAAATGGTCGGACTGGCAGTCTACTAATTCCGTGGTGTTGCTTAGCAACTGGAGACCTTTGGGTGACCAAGAGGAGTTACTGGGGTCCCAGTAAACACACATTGGTGTCTGGTCGCTCTCTAAATTTAAATTAAATTTATTGTTCTAAAATATTACAAATTCAATTTAATAAGATGTTTTTGGTCGAAATTTAACATGGATACATCAGTTCAACGGTGGGAGTGGTCGGGAGGTCCGAATATATCGGCTACTACCAATAGGATACATCAGTTCAACGATGGGAGTGGTCGGGAGGTCCGAATATATCGGCCACTACCAATAGGATACATCAGTTCAACGGTAGGAGTGGTCGGGAGGTCCGAATATATCGGCCACTACCAATAGGATACATCAGTTCAACGGTAGGAGTGGTCGGGAGGTCCGAATATATCGGCCACTACCAATAGGATACATCAGTTCAACGGTGGGAGTGGTCGGGAGGTCCGAATATATCGGCCACTACCAATAGGATACATCAGTTCAACGGTGGGAGTGGTCGGGAGGTCCGAATATATCGGCCACTACCAATAGGATACATCAGTTCAACGGTGGGAGTGGTCGGGAGGTCCGAATATATCGGCCACTACCAATAGGATACATCAGTTCAACGGTGGGAGTGGTCGGGAGGTCCGAATATATCGGCCACTACCAATAGGATACATCAGTTCAACGGTGGGAGTGGTCGGGAGGTCCGAATATATCGGCCACTACCAATAGGATACATCAGTTCAACGGTGGGAGTGGTCGGGAGGTCCGAATATATCGGCCACTACCAATAGGATACATCAGTTCAACGGTGGGAGTGGTCGGGAGGTCCGAATATATCGGCCACTACCAATAGGATACATCAGTTCAACGGTGGGAGTGGTCGGGAGGTCCGAATATATCGGCCACTACCAATAGGATACATCAGTTCAACGGTGGGAGTGGTCGGGAGGTCCGAATATATCGGCCACTACCAATAGGATACATCAGTTCAACGGTGGGAGTGGTCGGGAGGTCCGAATATATCGGCCACTACCAATAGGATACATCAGTTCAACGGTGGGAGTGGTCGGGAGGTCCGAATATATCGGCCACTACCAATAGGATACATCAGTTCAACGGTGGGAGTGGTCGGGAGGTCCGAATATATCGGCCACTACCAATAGGATACATCAGTTCAACGGTGGGAGTGGTCGGGAGGTCCGAATATATCGGCCACTACCAATAGGATACATCAGTTCAACGGTGGGAGTGGTCGGGAGGTCCGAATATATCGGCCACTACCAATAGGATACATCAGTTCAACGGTGGGAGTGGTCGGGAGGTCCGAATATATCGGCCACTACCAATAGGATACATCAGTTCAACGGTGGGAGTGGTCGGGAGGTCCGAATATATCGGCCACTACCAATAGGATACATCAGTTCAACGGTGGGAGTGGTCGGGAGGTCCGAATATATCGGCCACTACCAATAGGATACATCAGTTCAACGGTGGGAGTGGTCGGGAGGTCCGAATATATCGGCCACTACCAATAGGATACATCAGTTCAACGGTGGGAGTGGTCGGGAGGTCCGAATATATCGGCCACTACCAATAGGATACATCAGTTCAACGGTGGGAGTGGTCGGGAGGTCCGAATATATCGGCCACTACCAATAGGATACATCAGTTCAACGGTGGGAGTGGTCGGGAGGTCCGAATATATCGGCCACTACCAATAGGATACATCAGTTCAACGGTGGGAGTGGTCGGGAGGTCCGAATATATCGGCCACTACCAATAGGATACATCAGTTCAACGGTGGGAGTGGTCGGGAGGTCCGAATATATCGGCCACTACCAATAGGATACATCAGTTCAACGGTGGGAGTGGTCGGGAGGTCCGAATATATCGGCCACTACCAATAGGATACATCAGTTCAACGGTGGGAGTGGTCGGGAGGTCCGAATATATCGGCCACTACCAATAGGATACATCAGTTCAACGGTGGGAGTGGTCGGGAGGTCCGAATATATCGGCCACTACCAATAGGATACATCAGTTCAACGGTGGGAGTGGTCGGGAGGTCCGAATATATCGGCCACTACCAATAGGATACATCAGTTCAACGGTGGGAGTGGTCGGGAGGTCCGAATATATCGGCCACTACCAATAGGATACATCAGTTCAACGGTGGGAGTGGTCGGGAGGTCCGAATATATCGGCCACTACCAATAGGATACATCAGTTCAACGGTGGGAGTGGTCGGGAGGTCCGAATATATCGGCCACTACCAATAGGATACATCAGTTCAACGGTGGGAGTGGTCGGGAGGTCCGAATATATCGGCCACTACCAATAGGATACATCAGTTCAACGGTGGGAGTGGTCGGGAGGTCCGAATATATCGGCCACTACCAATAGGATACATCAGTTCAACGGTGGGAGTGGTCGGGAGGTCCGAATATATCGGCCACTACCAATAGGATACATCAGTTCAACGGTGGGAGTGGTCGGGAGGTCCGAATATATCGGCCACTACCAATAGGATACATCAGTTCAACGGTGGGAGTGGTCGGGAGGTCCGAATATATCGGCCACTACCAATAGGATACATCAGTTCAACGGTGGGAGTGGTCGGGAGGTCCGAATATATCGGCCACTACCAATAGGATACATCAGTTCAACGGTGGGAGTGGTCGGGAGGTCCGAATATATCGGCCACTACCAATAGGATACATCAGTTCAACGGTGGGAGTGGTCGGGAGGTCCGAATATATCGGCCACTACCAATAGGATACATCAGTTCAACGGTGGGAGTGGTCGGGAGGTCCGAATATATCGGCCACTACCAATAGGATACATCAGTTCAACGGTGGGAGTGGTCGGGAGGTCCGAATATATCGGCCACTACCAATAGGATACATCAGTTCAACGGTGGGAGTGGTCGGGAGGTCCGAATATATCGGCCACTACCAATAGGATACATCAGTTCAACGGTGGGAGTGGTCGGGAGGTCCGAATATATCGGCCACTACCAATAGGATACATCAGTTCAACGGTGGGAGTGGTCGGGAGGTCCGAATATATCGGCCACTACCAATAGGATACATCAGTTCAACGGTGGGAGTGGTCGGGAGGTCCGAATATATCGGCCACTACCAATAGGATACATCAGTTCAACGGTGGGAGTGGTCGGGAGGTCCGAATATATCGGCCACTACCAATAGGATACATCAGTTCAACGGTGGGAGTGGTCGGGAGGTCCGAATATATCGGCCACTACCAATAGGATACATCAGTTCAACGGTGGGAGTGGTCGGGAGGTCCGAATATATCGGCCACTACCAATAGGATACATCAGTTCAACGGTGGGAGTGGTCGGGAGGTCCGAATATATCGGCCACTACCAATAGGATACATCAGTTCAACGGTGGGAGTGGTCGGGAGGTCCGAATATATCGGCCACTACCAATAGGATACATCAGTTCAACGGTGGGAGTGGTCGGGAGGTCCGAATATATCGGCCACTACCAATAGGATACATCAGTTCAACGGTGGGAGTGGTCGGGAGGTCCGAATATATCGGCCACTACCAATAGGATACATCAGTTCAACGGTGGGAGTGGTCGGGAGGTCCGAATATATCGGCCACTACCAATAGGATACATCAGTTCAACGGTGGGAGTGGTCGGGAGGTCCGAATATATCGGCCACTACCAATAGGATACATCAGTTCAACGGTGGGAGTGGTCGGGAGGTCCGAATATATCGGCCACTACCAATAGGATACATCAGTTCAACGGTGGGAGTGGTCGGGAGGTCCGAATATATCGGCCACTACCAATAGGATACATCAGTTCAACGGTGGGAGTGGTCGGGAGGTCCGAATATATCGGCCACTACCAATAGGATACATCAGTTCAACGGTGGGAGTGGTCGGGAGGTCCGAATATATCGGCCACTACCAATAGGATACATCAGTTCAACGGTGGGAGTGGTCGGGAGGTCCGAATATATCGGCCACTACCAATAGGATACATCAGTTCAACGGTGGGAGTGGTCGGGAGGTCCGAATATATCGGCCACTACCAATAGGATACATCAGTTCAACGGTGGGAGTGGTCGGGAGGTCCGAATATATCGGCCACTACCAATAGGATACATCAGTTCAACGGTGGGAGTGGTCGGGAGGTCCGAATATATCGGCCACTACCAATAGGATACATCAGTTCAACGGTGGGAGTGGTCGGGAGGTCCGAATATATCGGCCACTACCAATAGGATACATCAGTTCAACGGTGGGAGTGGTCGGGAGGTCCGAATATATCGGCCACTACCAATAGGATACATCAGTTCAACGGTGGGAGTGGTCGGGAGGTCCGAATATATCGGCCACTACCAATAGGATACATCAGTTCAACGGTGGGAGTGGTCGGGAGGTCCGAATATATCGGCCACTACCAATAGGATACATCAGTTCAACGGTGGGAGTGGTCGGGAGGTCCGAATATATCGGCCACTACCAATAGGATACATCAGTTCAACGGTGGGAGTGGTCGGGAGGTCCGAATATATCGGCCACTACCAATAGGATACATCAGTTCAACGGTGGGAGTGGTCGGGAGGTCCGAATATATCGGCCACTACCAATAGGATACATCAGTTCAACGGTGGGAGTGGTCGGGAGGTCCGAATATATCGGCCACTACCAATAGGATACATCAGTTCAACGGTGGGAGTGGTCGGGAGGTCCGAATATATCGGCTACTACCAATAGGATACATCAGTTCAACGGTGGGAGTGGTCGGGAGGTCCGAATATATCGGCTACTACCAATAGGATACATCAGTTCAACGGTGGGAGTGGTCGGGAGGTCCGAATATATCGGCCACTACCAATAGGATACATCAGTTCAACGGTGGGAGTGGTCGGGAGGTCCGAATATATCGGCCACTACCAATAGGATACATCAGTTCAACGGTGGGAGTGGTCGGGAGGTCCGAATATATCGGCCACTACCAATAGGATACATCAGTTCAACGGTGGGAGTGGTCGGGAGGTCCGAATATATCGGCCACTACCAATAGGATACATCAGTTCAACGGTGGGAGTGGTCGGGAGGTCCGAATATATCGGCCACTACCAATAGGATACATCAGTTCAACGGTGGGAGTGGTCGGGAGGTCCGAATATATCGGCTACTACCAATAGGATACATCAGTTCAACGGTGGGAGTGGTCGGGAGGTCCGAATATATCGGCCACTACCAATAGGATACATCAGTTCAACGGTGGGAGTGGTCGGGAGGTCCGAATATATCGGCCACTACCAATAGGATACATCAGTTCAACGGTAGGAGTGGTCGGGAGGTCCGAATATATCGGCCACTACCAATAGGATACATCAGTTCAACGGTGGGAGTGGTCGGGAGGTCCGAATATATCGGCCACTACCAATAGGATACATCAGTTCAACGGTGGGAGTGGTCGGGAGGTCCGAATATATCGGCCACTACCAATAGGATACATCAGTTCAACGGTGGGAGTGGTCGGGAGGTCCGAATATATCGGCCACTACCAATAGGATACATCAGTTCAACGGTGGGAGTGGTCGGGAGGTCCGAATATATCGGCCACTACCAATAGGATACATCAGTTCAACGGTGGGAGTGGTCGGGAGGTCCGAATATATCGGCCACTACCAATAGGATACATCAGTTCAACGGTGGGAGTGGTCGGGAGGTCCGAATATATCGGCCACTACCAATAGGATACATCAGTTCAACGGTGGGAGTGGTCGGGAGGTCCGAATATATCGGCCACTACCAATAGGATACATCAGTTCAACGGTGGGAGTGGTCGGGAGGTCCGAATATATCGGCCACTACCAATAGGATACATCAGTTCAACGGTGGGAGTGGTCGGGAGGTCCGAATATATCGGCCACTACCAATAGGATACATCAGTTCAACGGTGGGAGTGGTCGGGAGGTCCGAATATATCGGCCACTACCAATAGGATACATCAGTTCAACGGTGGGAGTGGTCGGGAGGTCCGAATATATCGGCCACTACCAATAGGATACATCAGTTCAACGATGGGAGTGGTCGGGAGGTCCGAATATATCGGCCACTACCAATAGGATACATCAGTTCAACGGTGGGAGTGGTCGGGAGGTCCGAATATATCGGCCACTACCAATAGGATACATCAGTTCAACGGTGGGAGTGGTCGGGAGGTCCGAATATATCGGCCACTACCAATAGGATACATCAGTTCAACGGTGGGAGTGGTCGGGAGGTCCGAATATATCGGCCACTACCAATAGGATACATCAGTTCAACGGTGGGAGTGGTCGGGAGGTCCGAATATATCGGCCACTACCAATAGGATACATCAGTTCAACGGTGGGAGTGGTCGGGAGGTCCGAATATATCGGCCACTACCAATAGGATACATCAGTTCAACGGTGGGAGTGGTCGGGAGGTCCGAATATATCGGCCACTACCAATAGGATACATCAGTTCAACGGTGGGAGTGGTCGGGAGGTCCGAATATATCGGCCACTACCAATAGGATACATCAGTTCAACGGTGGGAGTGGTCGGGAGGTCCGAATATATCGGCCACTACCAATAGGATACATCAGTTCAACGGTGGGAGTGGTCGGGAGGTCACATCCGTAGTAGCTGCAGGGTGGTGCTGGGTTTTGGTAATTAGATTTTGTTCTAGAGGTTGTACAATGCCTTGTTTGCTAAGTGAACAATATATATTATGCTATATGAAACATCTGTGTGTGTATTGTTGTAGCATACCGACAGGGGCTGATATTTAACAGAGGCTCTGGAAATATATCATCTGATAGTCAGAGCTTTGATTCCAATGGATTTTCGTAGCCTTGGTAAAATATTTAGTATATTAGAGTAGTTATTTTAGATGCCAGTTGTTTTCTGCGTGACAAACAAGGCCACCCAACAAATGAACACAAAGCAAATAAAGGAAAGTTTACAGTTATCTAAGTTTACAGTTAGGATTTTCGTACTTGTAGTATTTACACAAACATTAACATACAGACATTGTAATTGGATCACGTCTGTTCTATACCGCTGAGTAGTCTATGAGTACAACCGAAAGTTTCTGAGATTAAACCCATATCATATATTTTCTTAAATTTCTTTGATATCTTTAAACATAACGTACCGATTTTGCCTTCCTTTTTGGTTCTGATTGAGTCCAATTACCGATTTGTTAAGGTTTGTGCTAATTACTTACCTTTTGGAGTTAGAAGTTCCAGCCGATACGATATTGGGTCTTCTAACGGGGTGTTGGGTGGTGGATCTATCGTTAAAGAGATTACTTTAGTAGCCACGGTTTCATTGCTAAATTAAATAATTTAATTTTTACTCAAAATTCTAAAAACTTATTCTCATAAAACTTATTCTGAATACAAATTTATCCAAACTTCAAATCTTCTAAATCCAAACAATTTTATCAAAAGAACAAGAAATTATCGATTACGTAACTGTTGTCGATAAGTTTGATACAGTTTGACAGAGTTATAGCGGCACACATCTTAACAAGTAAGCCCTAACGGTCTTCTATAATTGAATATAATTTTATGATATCTCGAGAACCGATCTTGGAGTTTGTTTTAATATGATTGTACAGTTTGGTGAACTGCATACAACGATTGAACGATATAACATAATCCATATGTCGGATGACAGGGTACGCTGAAATCAGACTTTACCAAAAATATGTCAAGCCAATATCGATGTGCAACAAACATACAGAAAGACAAACAAACATACGTTTTTTTGACAGAAATAAGCCCTATAACGGTACAAAAACGAAATACACAAAATATGGGATAAAAATGTGCGAACCAATTTAATTAATATCTCAAATTAAACTGAAACTGAAACTAATTCTGCACTAATATAACCTTTTGTGATCCGCCGCTTCCAATGTCGGGAAGAACGAACCAACGACAGTGACATACTGAGCGGAAATAGTTGATATAACAGAAGCGGGAATGTTGACTCCGTCTCTCTCGGTAACTAGGCCTTTAGGAGGAATTACAACGGGCTCGGTAACATCCTGTGGTCGCAGTTTGTAAACTATAATAACCTATATAGAAATAAATCCAATGGAACCTTACACATCTGTTTGCTGGTACTGGAGTAGCATAAAAGTAAAAAAACTCCGGTAAATATAACTATTCACATAATTGTGTGCAAAGTAGCGCTTTGCAGCGTTATGACCCGAGTTTATTTATGTACCGAGCGAGCGCAGCGAGGGAGGTTTACATAAATAAACAAGGGTCTTTAACGCTGAAAAGTAACCTTTGCAAGCAATGTTGTATGTAATTTTGTTACATTATCTCAACTTATCAGCGTTCGGTTTGTTAAGAAAGGATTTTATGGATACTCATTTATACATTTTAATCATGTACTATATCGAATATAAGTTAAATTGAGTCACCGTCTGTGTCCGCTCAGTTTTACTTGACACTGTCGCCATATTTTCTTTGCTCCTTTTCTCTAAAATGTCTTCTATAGGACGTTTGGAGTACAGTCTTACACGTTAAACAATTTTTACATACAGTATCTACTGTGTAGTGAACTAATTTGTACCGGTCGAGATGGTCAGGTCAATACGGTACCAAGTCAGCTAAGTATGGTGTAATATCTATTAGTAAAGTTAAAAATCATTGATCACAATAATCAGTTAAGTTATCTATTATTCACTTTCAACAAACAAAATACATACTACAGTACTATAGTCTACAGAAACATCGAACTCTTTTAACCTCAATAACTCTATGAACAATCCATACTAGCTGCCCGAGTACGATACGTGTGGCTAAGTCACACGAATAGTTCCCAAAAGGCACTTTGGCATTTTCCAGGTACCTAAATAATTGCAACCAGCGTAAATGCCAAAATGCCAGAGTGCTTTTGGGGAACTGTAGAATGATTCTAACAGTTCCCCAAAGACATTATGGCATTTAGTTGAAATTCATTATTCGCTGAGATCCGGGTTGGGTTGGCCTAAAGAACTTTATCCTTTTTAAGAACCGTTTACTGTATAAGTGTAAAGTGTGTAGGCCATATAATGTACTCCATAACATATACAATAATATTTAATTGATAAAGTATTACTTAGTTATTGTAGTTCAACATAGTATTAATATTCATTCACAGTATTGACTGCAGATAGGGGGGACTTTCAACGCAATACAAATTAATCCCTCTCCAGGGGAAATTCGACGCAAATAACAGCTGATTACTATCAAAAATAAAATACCGGTAATATTTCACATTTCATATTTCAAAATTCCCGCCAGTTTCTCGTAATACTGTTTATCCTTTATACCGGTGATATTTCAAAATTCCCGCCAGTTTCTGGCAATATTTCAAATATTTCAAAATTCCCGCCAGTTTCTCGTAATACGGTTTATCCTTTATACCAGTAATCATACACCATTTATTTATTTATTTTGTGCTCGTAAAAGACCTGTTGGTCGAAAATTTGCACACAGTTTAATTTAATTAATTAATTTGTTATTAATATTATTAATTTGTCACCGCGAGTTTGGTCGTTCTTAACAATCTCTTCTTAACAATCAATATGATACCCCCGGTGACGTGGGCGAAAGAATATCTTAAGGATTTATACTACAGTTCCCAAAAAGCACTCTGGCATTTTGGCATTTACGCTGGTTGCAATTATTTAGGTACCTGGAAAAAATGCCAAAGTGCCTTTTGGGAACTATTCGTGTGACTTAGCCACACGTAGTACTGTAGTACGATAGTTGCGCAATCCTACGCTTACGGTGCGCGCGCAAGCGCACAACTCCGCTACCGTAACAAATATACAATCAGCAAATTGGCTAAAATCGGGTTGATAAATCCTATCCAGATGGATTCATACCGTATAATCTCCAATGCAATGTATTAGTCATACTGTATATTGCCTTCTATTATGCGGGTATACATCATGTGTATTATACTGCAGTACTGTAGCTGTGTATGTGTACTGTACCTCACCAAGTAGGAATTCCAACTATTTTTTCATATAAATTATTTGCTCTTTCCTGTTCACCGAAACCAATATCCGTAGATGTAACGGCTTGTCTCTAAGGCACCTTTTTATTAGGAGAGTTTGTGTTGGTCTATCAGTCCGTTGCTTTATTTCATAAAACACACCAATTATTTATTCATATAAGCCGCTCCATTTACTAACATTGCGCTACTTTGCTTCCACTAAGCTGCAGCTGGTATTTAATGTTTATTAGGTTGCGTTTTATATTGTTTAAGTATGGCGTGTTAGTGTCGTTATATTCATTCGCAGAATATTGTATTTTAGTGCGTGAAGTATTTTGAAAACTAAAAATAACAGACTACTAACTAAAAAACTAGTGACGGTCACTATGTTCAAGGAAACTCTTCTACTTTTAACTCTTGCAGCTCTTCTTGCTGCTGTGGAGTGTTTGGGAGAGAGCCATGGGAACTCAACCGAATTGGTTGAAAGAGACAATGTAAGTTTGTTATTTAATGTAGAATCAATGTGTTTGTAGAGCCACTGAAGTTCTAACTACACTTACAATTAACTTTTGCTGTTAAAGTTTTACCAAAACCTGCTAATTGCGTTCTACTGTAAGTATGATTGGTGCAAATCAAGATTGTGTTTGACTGTTTGCAAAATTTACTGCTGTAACCTCTCTGCGTCTCAACTCCTCTCTGACATCCGTATCCTCTGCCAAGTTACACTGTTAAAACTACAGAGTTCATCAAATTACACATTAATAATAATAATAATATAAAAGTTACTTTTTCCAAACAAATTAGTTTCCCCCGCCGAAGGCATTCCATTTATTCCACCCAAGATAAATATGTATGTAGACCTACATACAGACATACCTACCGCTAAAAGACCCCCACTTGTTCCACTAAAGCCTTGTTAAATAAATGTGTGAGTAAGCCTACCTACCGCTAAAAGATCCCCACTTGTTCCACCAAAGCCTTGTTAAATAAATGTGTGAGTAAGCCTACCTACCGCTAAAATATCCTCACTTGTTCCACTAAAGCCTTGTTAAATAATGTGTGAGTAAGCCTACCTACCGCTAAAAGATCCCCACTTGTTCCACCAAAGCCTTGTTAAATAAATGTGTGAGTAAGCCTACCTACCGCTAAAATATCCTCACTTGTTCCACTAAAGCCTTGTTAAATAAATGTGTGAGTAAGCCTACCTACCGCTAAAAGATCCCCACTTGTTCCACCAAAGCCTTGTTAAATAAATGTGTGAGTAAGCCGACCTACCGCTAAAATATTCTCACTTGTTCCACTAAAGCCTTGTTAAATAAATGTGTGAGTAAGCCTACCTACCGCAAAAAGATCCCCACTTGTTCCACTAAAGCCTTGTTAAATAAATGTGTGAGTAAGCCTACCTACCGCTAAAAGATCCCCACTTGTTCCACTAAAGCCTTGTTAAATAAATGTGTGAGTAAGCCTACCTACCGCTAAAAGACCCCCACTTGCTCCACCAAAGCCTTGTTAAATAAATGTGTGAGTAAGCCTACCAGCCTTGTTAAATAAATGTGTGAGTAAGCCTACCAGCCTTGTTGAATAAATGTGTGAGTAAGCCTACCAGCCTTGTTGAATAAATGTGTGAGTAAGCCTACCAGCCTTGTTAAATAAATGTGTGAGTTGTGAGTAAGCCTACCAGCCTTGTTAAATAAATGTGTGAGTAAGTCTATACCTATGCATAATTGCTTCGTATTTTTATCTAATGATGAAAGCTAAAATATTATCGAATAAATAGATAAATAATTTAAAGTTACACAATAATTATTGTTTTAGGATAATGACCAAGAAGAAGTAGATCTGGCTACCACCCAAAGCATGTTAAACAAAAGAGGGTCGCTTCAGGACGGGATAAAGATTCAACAAAGAGTTGATGGATCTGTTGACTTTTACCGTAACTGGAACGAATACGTTAATGGATTTGGCGACCCGAATACCAATTTTTGGTTGGGGTTGCAGATGATCCACGAGCTGAGTAAAGGCGGGGTGAAATTGAGAATCGATTTGTGGTTCACTGGAACGGGTTATGCAGATCCCAATTACGCAGGGGGTAGAGAGAAGTATTACAACAACGAACACAAATACGCGGAATACAACAACTTCTCTATCGGATCAGCTGCAACTAATTATCGCCTACATGTATCCCGTTACCATGGTACTGCTGGTGACTCATTGGAGTGGCTTCACAACGGTAAGCCATTCACTACCAAGGACCGCGATAATGATAAGAGGGACGGCAACTGCGCCGTTTATCGTACTGGGGCGTGGTGGTACAACGACTGCGGGTGGAGTAACTTGAACGGATTATACGGTGCGGAGGGTTATAAAGGAACTTATTGGTATACTTTTACTGGATATACTCCGGTAGGCCTAAACTCCGGTACTACTAAACTCCATCCGGCTTCTCGAGTTGAAATGAAGATTTATCGTTAGTAAAACTGTAAGTTTTATATAAAATTACTGAATAATTTCAATAGAGTAGCGTTGGAAACTAACTTTTATATTTAATTATAAAATTAATTTTTATTCTACGAGTAAAACCATTGCCGCGGGTAGGAAACGCAATGTGTGAACAATTTAATATTAAAGATTTAATTTTATTTCACTAAATTCCTAATGACCTCCATCACCATCTCCATGAAATATTCTGCTATTTGGTTGCTTTAAGGTATTTCGTATAACATTTCTATATGGAAAATAAATAAACAATACGATATAATATATTTGGGTGAAAAGTTCCTGATTAATAATACTGTAGTTCCTGAATAAATATGTTATCGTTTTATTTACTATGAAATTATTTACTTTAACGTTTTTATTATTTATTTTGCAGTTTGAATTCCCAATGAGTTGTAGAAGAGATACTATGTACCTTGGCCTACAGTTCTAAATGATTCATTAAACACAACTGCTATATGTTACCTGTTTACTGTATATGTTATATGGTTTGGTTATTGGTTTATGTTTGGTTAATATTTACAATATATTAATAAATTATAGTTGCAATGATTTAACTTTATTTACTTGACTTGATGTTGTAGACCGGGGCCCGGTTGCATAAATGAACCTTAGCTAAGGCGCTGGTTCAACCCCCGGTGACGTGCTTCGTAATTATTTCCATTTCTGAACATAACCATAATTACAGTTGTATTAACAGCTCAACTTAAATTCATAGACAATAGACAATATATAATATTTATTTTCCAAACATCAAATTTTGCACATAACAGTTTAATGTGTGAAAAAATAAGTCTTGCAGATGAATATCAAAAATTTGAAATTATGTTCTAGAATTTTTATGGAAGCAACAGAGATTGTCAGTAGCAGATGCTAGTTTTGACAATAACTGTTGTAGTAACTTGATGTTGGAGAGGGGGGGGGGGGGGGCTTACGCCTAAGGGGTAGGGGGGGGGGGATTGAGAGCAAAGCCAGATCAGGCGGATGATGTTTTAATTAATTTAGGTTTATGTTTATTTTATCTTACTTTATAGATTTAATTATAATTATTATTCTATTCTATTAATTTTATTAATTAGTTATTTATACCAGTTCTTCCATGAGTAGTTCTTTTAAATCTTTTGAAAATGATTGTTTTGTTTTTTTGTTTTTTATTTTTAGTGGTAGTGAGTTCCAGGTTATTGCCCCGTGGTATTTTAGAGATTTTCGCGTTTGCTGAAGTCTGGTACGATGAATGAAGTAGTTGCGGGTAGCTGTAGAACGTGTGATGTGGGAGTGAATAAGACTTGTCGGTTTAAACAGTGATGTAATGTATTCTTGTTTTTTGTGATTAATAATTTCCCACATAAGTTTAGCCGTTTCGAGTTCATATAGTTTGTCAATAGGTATAATGTTTAGTGATCTGTAAATCGGTGGTGCGTGTGCTAAGTAGTGGTTGAAGGTTATCGCGCGTATTATTTTGTTAACCTTGACTCTAATTGGATTAATATTTTTTGCACTTGAGTTTCCCCATAGAATTATTCCGTATGACAAGTAGGGATGGATGAAGGTATGGTATAATGATTTTAATATTTTCAGAGGTAAGATATATCGTAGTTTGAAAAATAAACCAGCGGATTTTGAAATTTTTTTGTTTACATAAGCGCAGTGTTGTTGCCAAGTCAGTTTATTGTCGATAAATAAGCCTAAGAATTTAGTTGATTCTACAATATTGACTGGTTTCCCTTGAATTATAACTTGTTCGTCGGTAGTATTTTGTTTTTTAGTGATAAGTAGGTATTCCGTTTTTTTTAGATTTAGTGAGAGCTTATTGTCTAATAGCCATTCTTCAAGTTTGGTAAGTTCCTTATTAACAGTGTCGATGAGGGTGTCTTGGTTTGGGTGATAGTACAGTAGATTTGTGTCATCAGCGAAGAGAGTTGTTGTTAATTGTGTACAGTTTGGTAAGTCGTTAATGTATAAAAGGAATAGTGTGGCACTTAGAATTGCTCCTTGAGGTGTTCCACAGGTAGAGGTTAGGGGTTCGGATTGGTTGTTATTGAGGGAGACGTAATGGGTGCGTTCAGTTAGATAGCTTTTTAGAAGAGTGTGTGGCAGGCCTCGTATTCCGTAGCAGTTTAGTTTTTTGAGTAGTATTTCGTGATTCAGTGTGTCGAAGGCTTTTTTTAAATCTATTGTAATCAAACAGGCAGATTGCTCAGTGTCAAGTATTTCATATAGGCGTTCGGTAATTGTCAGAATTGCATCAGTAGTTGTCGAATGTTTACGGAACCCATATTGGTCATTGGATTGGTCATTTAATTATTAACACCATGCAGCAATACTCGAGCTGAATATTTATTTATTTGTACTTCCCTCCTGTTTCACTCTAACATACGGTACTCGAGGCCGGTAGGTCCGTTGTATGTGATCAACTCTATGTGATACACAGCACAACAGAATGTGACACTCCATACAATCAGGCCTTCCACTAACCCAATAAGGGAGAAACAAGCAAAGCTGCCAGCAGCTCATTGGTCAATCAACATTGGCAATGTAATTCACCCTGAAACATGGACCAATCAGCGTCAAGCAGTTTAAAAGGAAATGTATCTCTATTATTTGCGAATACACCACTTCCAAACTCCATACAAAGTCGGCACTTTAAATGAATAAACTTTATTTTTGTAAAATAAATTATTTTTAGGTCCGCGAAGCGAGACCTCTAGTATTCACTCAGTTTTTTCTGGTGTTGTTAATAATTTCTTGTTTGCTATTTTAGGTCTTATTAGGACTTTGTATGGCTCCAGTTGTTCAAGCAGAATACCCAAGGACTCTGGTAAATCTAAGGTTGAGAGTAGGTTAGAGCTAAGGTCGCAAGGATGGCAGCTTAATAGATTGCTAGTGAACGGCTGCCCACCAGGGAGGGTGGATGGATATTTCAGAGGAAGGGGCAGGACATGGATATACAGTAGTTAGATTAGAATAGGGTTATATAGGATAGGGTTAGGATAGGATAGTTTAGGATAGAAGGATAGGGTAGGACATGATATGATAGGCTAGGATAGAGTAAGATAGGATAGGGTATGATAGGAGGATAGAGTATAGGATAGGATAGGGTATGATAGGAGGATAGAGTATAGGATAGGATAGGGTATGATAGGAGGATAGAGTATAGGATAGGATAGGGTATGATAAGAGGATAGAGTATAGGATAGGATAGGGTATGATAGGAGGATAGAGTATAGGATAGGATAGGGTATGATAGGAGGATAGAGTATAGGATAGGATAGGGTATGGTAGGAGGATAGAGTATAGGATAGGATAGGGTATGATAGGAGGATAGAGTATAGGATAGGATAGGGTATGATATGAGGATAGAGTATAGGATAGGATAGGGTATGATAGGAGGATAGAGTATAGGATAGGGTATGATAGGAGGATAGAGTATAGGGTAGGATAGGGTATGATAGGAGGATAGAGTATAGGATAGGATAGGGTATGATAGGAGGATAGAGTATAGGATAGGATAGGGTATGATAGGAGGATGGAGTATAGGATAGGATAGGGTATGATAGGAGGATAGAGTATAGGATAGGATAGGGTATGATAGGAGGATTGAGTATAGGATAGGGTATGATAGGAGGATAGAGTATAGGATAGGGTATGATAGGAGGATAGAGTATATGATAGGATAGGGTATGATCGGAGGCTAGAGTATAGGATAGTATAGGGTATGATAGGAGGATAGAGTATAGTATAGGATAGGGTATGATAGGAGGATAGAGTATATGATAGGATAGGGTATGATCGGAGGCTAGAGTATAGGATAGTATAGGGTATGATAGGAGGATAGAGTATAGGATAGGATTGGGTATGATAGGAGGATAGAGTATAGGATAGGATAGGGTATGATAGGAGGATAGAGTATAGGATAGGGTATGATAGGAGGATGGAGTATAGGATAGGATAGGGTATGATAGGAGGATAGAGTATAGGATAGGGTATGATAGGAGGATAGAGTATAGGATAGGGTATGATAGGAGGATAGAGTATAGGATAGGATAGGGTATGATAGGAGGATAGAGTATAGGATAGGATAGGGTATGATAAGAGGATAGAGTATAGGATAGAATAGGGTATGATAGATAATATGTTAATTAATTATCTATACTGTTATAAATTGTTATTTATTTGTGATTTATGATTTTATTTATATTAAGTATTTTATTTTTAGGACTATAAACCTTATTTAAGGGGTTACTAAGGGATAATATCAACTAGTCAGTGATGTTGATGATGACTGCTTCGAGTCATGTCATGCTTGATGTCAGGTAGTCCCGTCACGTCAAACTGGACGCACGCATTATGCAAAAACGTGCTGCTTTATAGAATACAGAAGCGTGCATTAATATAAATGTAAATAATACATTCTGGAATACGGTAATTGAAGTTGTTTTTCCATGTCATTGATTACTTTACAGCGTTCCGTCCTATAGGCCGCAACGCTGCAAGGTAGTACTTTGCAGCGTTACGAGTAATTCACCAGAACGCTGTTAAGTTGACATAATGTAAAAATATGAATACATCAGTAACAGCTAACCGTGTTTTTCCCGATCTTTGTAAATGGATCTCCGTTGCCAGACACCGAAGGTAATGTTCTAGAATAATCCACCAATAGATCCTCAACCTCTTTGGTTACCTTTTAGGCCGCCTCGGGTTCATTCACCAGCACCTCCTGCCAGGCCGTATCAGTGGAATCGCCCATCGTCCAGTCCGTTATATCCAGAAAGTTTCCAACAAGCTAAAAATCAAATTATTTTATCAAAAGTAATCGTAGCCTATATATAGTATGGGGGTGTGTATATTGGTTTGTATCAACCAGCA
The DNA here is from genome assembly GCA_032718475.1 of Nemertoderma westbladi. Classification (NCBI taxonomy): domain Eukaryota; kingdom Metazoa; phylum Xenacoelomorpha; order Nemertodermatida; family Nemertodermatidae; genus Nemertoderma; species Nemertoderma westbladi. The sequence continues at coordinate 21,289 of JAUCBJ010008015.1, forward strand.
GTTACCCGGGGAGTTTCAATAATACATAGTTGGTTTAAATTGTCGACACTACGTTTAGGAGAAATATTTTAGACAATACAGGACGATCGAACTGAGGCTTGTAATGGAGTTATAGAGACGAGTACTGCGTTGACAAAGGTTGGTTGAGCGCAGGACCTTCAATCTATTGGTTGTACCGGTAGGTTCAGCCCCGCCAGGGTCCACTCAGCCTTTCATCCACTGGGGTCGATAAAATTAGTACTAGTTAAATAACTGGGAGCAAATCTTGGGGTAGGAGTAGCGCCCACCCCTACCTTCGGGTAACAGCTATCGAAAGAGGAGCCCTCGGGTCGCCTCCGGCTTCGGCCGACTGTTTGCTTGCTAACTGCGTTGACTATAAAAGGCGCAGGTTTAATTAACGACACCCCACAGCGTTACTTGCGAGCTACTAAACACAAACTCTACCACGATAAACTTACTGTATCGGTAGGCGGTGTCCCGTCGTGTCTACTCTACTCTACCACGATATACTTACTGTATCGGTAGGCGGTGTCTCGTCGTGTCTACTCTACTCTACCACGATATACTTACTGTATCGGTAGGCGGTGTCTCGTCGTGTCTACTCTACTCTACCACGATATACTTACTGTATCGGTAGGCGGTGTCCCGTCGTGTCTACTCTACTCTACCACGATATACTTACTGTATCGGTAGGCGGTGTCCCGTCGTGTCTACTCTACTCTACCACGATATACTTACTGTATCGGTAGGCGGTGTCCCGTCGTGTCTACTCTACTCTACCACGATATACTTACTGTATCGGTAGGCGGTGTCCCGTCGTGTCTACTCTACTCTACCACGATATACTTACTGTATCGGTAGGCGGTGTCCCGTCGTGTCTACTCTACTCTACCACGATATACTTACTGTATCGGTAGGCGGTGTCCCGTCGTGTCTACTCTACTCTACCACGATATACTTACTGTATCGGTAGGCGGTGTCTCGTCGTGTCTACTCTACTCTACCACGATATACTTACTGTATCGGTAGGCGGTGTCTCGTCGTGTCTACTCTACTCTACCACGATATACTTACTGTATCGGTAGGCGGTGTCCCGTCGTGTCTACTCTACTCTACCACGATATACTTACTGTATCGGTAGGCGGTGTCCCGTCGTGTCTACTCTACTCTACCACGATATACTTACTGTATCGGTAGGCGGTGTCCCGTCGTGTCTACTCTACTCTACCACGATATACTTACTGTATCGGTAGGCGGTGTCCCGTCGTGTCTACTCTACTCTACCACGATATACTTACTGTATCGGTAGGCGGTGTCCCGTCGTGTCTACTCTACTCTACCACGATATACTTACTGTATCGGTAGGCGGTGTCTCGTCGTGTCTACTCTACTCTACCACGATATACTTACTGTATCGGTAGGCGGTGTCTCGTCGTGTCTACTCTACTCTACCACGATATACTTACTGTATCGGTAGGCGGTGTCCCGTCGTGTCTACTCTACTCTACCACGATATACTTACTGTATCGGTAGGCGGTGTCTCGTCGTGTCTACTCTACTCTACCACGATATACTTACTGTATCGGTAGGCGGTGTCTCGTCGTGTCTACTCTACTCTACCACGATATACTTACTGTATCGGTAGGCGGTGTCTCGTCGTGTCTACTCTACTCTACCACGATATACTTACTGTATCGGTAGGCGGTGTCCCGTCGTGTCTACTCTACTCTACCACGATATACTTACTGTATCGGTAGGCGGTGTCTCGTCGTGTCTACTCTACTCTACCACGATATACTTACTGTATCGGTAGGCGGTGTCCCGTCGTGTCTACTCTACCACGATATACTTACTGTATCGGTAGGCGGTGTCCCGTCGTGTCTACTCTACTCTACCACGATATACTTACTGTATCGGTAGGCGGTGTCCCGTCGTGTCTACTCTACTCTACCACGATATACTTACTGTATCGGTAGGCGGTGTCTCGTCGTGTCTACTCTACCACGATATACTTACTGTATCGGTAGGCGGTGTCCCGTCGTGTCTACTCTACTCTACCACGATAACTTACTGTACGGTAGGCGGTGTCCGTCGTGTCTACTCTACCACGATATACTTACGTACGGTAGGCGGTGTCCCGTCGTGTCTACTCTACTCTACCACGATATACTTACTGTATCGGTAGGCGGTGTCCCGTCGTGTCTACTCTACTCTACCACGATATACTTACTGTATCGGTAGGCGGTGTCCCGTCGTGTCTACTCTACTCTACCACGATATACTTACTGTATCGGTAGGCGGTGTCCCGTCGTGTCTACTCTACTCTACCACGATATACTTACTGTATCGGTAGGCGGTGTCTCGTCGTGTCTACTCTACTCTACCACGATATACTTACTGTATCGGTAGGCGGTGTCCCGTCGTGTCTACTCTACCACGATATACTTACTGTATCGGTAGGCGGTGTCCCGTCGTGCTCTACTCTACTCTACCACGATATACTTACTGTATCGGTAGGCGGTGTCTCGTCGTGTCTACTCTACTCTACCACGATATACTTACTGTATCGGTAGGCGGTGTCCCGTCGTGTCTACTCTACTCTACCACGATATACTTACTGTATCGGTAGGCGGTGTCTCGTCGTGTCTACTCTACCACCGATATACTTACTGTATCGGTAGGCGGTGTCCCGTCGTGTCTACTCTACTCTACCACGATATACTTACTGTATCGGTAGGCGGTGTCTCGTCGTGTCTACTCTACTCTACCACGATATACTTACTGTATCGGTAGGCGGTGTCTCGTCGTGTCTACTCTACTCTACCACGATATACTTACTGTATCGGTAGGCGGCGTCTCGTCGTGTCTACTCTACTCTACCACGATATACTTACTGTATCGGTAGGCGGTGTCCCGTCGTGTCTACTCTACTCTACCACGATATACTTACTGTATCGGTAGGCGGTGTCTCGTCCTGTCTACTCTACTCTACCACGATATACTTACTGTATCGGTAGGCGGTGTCCCGTCGTGTCTACTCTACTCTACCACGATATACTTACTGTATCGGTAGGCGGTGTCCCGTCGTGTCTACTCTACTCTACCACGATATACTTACTGTATCAGTAGGCGGTGTCCCGTCGTGTCTACTCTACTCTACCACGATATACTTACTGTATCGGTAGGCGGTGTCCCGTCGTGTCTACTCTACTCTACCACGATATACTTACTGTATCAGTAGGCGGTGTCCCGTCGTGTCTACTCTACTCTACCACGATATACTTACTGTATCGGTAGGCGGTGTCTCGTCGTGTCTACTCTACTCTACCACGATATACTTACTGTATCGGTAGGCGGTGTCCCGTCGTGTCTACTCTACTCTACCACGATATACTTACTGTATCGGTAGGCGGCGTCCCGTCGTGTCTACTCTACTCTACCACGATATACTTACTGTATCGGTAGGCGGTGTCCCGTCGTGTCTACTCTACCACGATATACTTACTGTATCGGTAGGCGGTGCCCCATCGTGTCTACTCTACTCTACCACGATATACTTACTGTATCGGTAGGCGGTGTCTCGTCGTGTCTACTCTACTCTACCACGATATACTTACTGTATCGGTAGGCGGTGTCCCGTCGTGTCTACTCTACTCTACCACGATATACTTACTGTATCGGTAGGCGGTGTCCCGTCGTGTCTACTCTACTCTACCACGATATACTTACTGTATCGGTAGGCGGTGTCTCGTCGTGTCTACTCTACTCTACCACGATATACTTACTGTATCGGTAGGCGGTGTCTCGTCGTGTCTACTCTACTCTACCACGATATACTTACTGTATCGGTAGGCGGTCTCCCGTCGTGTCTACTCTACTCTACCACGATATACTTACTGTATCGGTAGGCGGTGTCCCGTCGTCTCTACTCTACTCTACCATGATATACTTACTGTATCGGTAGGCGGTATCTCGTCGTGTCTACTCTACTCTACCACGATATACTTACTGTATCGGTAGGCGGTGTCCCGTCGTGTCTACTCTACCACGATATACTTACTGTATCGGTAGGCGGTGCCCCATCGTGTCTACTCTACTCTACCACGATATACTTACTGTATCGGTAGGCGGTGTCTCGTCGTGTCTACTCTACTCTACCACGATATACTTACTGTATCGGTAGGCGGTGTCCCGTCGTGTCTACTCTACTCTACCACGATATACTTACTGTATCGGTAGGCGGTGTCTCGTCGTGTCTACTCTACCACGATATACTTACTGTATCGGTAGGCGGTGTCCCGTCGTGTCTACTCTACTCTACCACGATATACTTACTGTACCGGTAGGTGGTGTCTCGTCGTGTCTACTCTACTCTACCACGATATACTTACTGTATCGGTAGGCGGTGTCCCGTCGTCTCTACTCTACTCTACCACGATATACTTACTGTATCGGTAGGCGGTATCTCGTCGTGTCTACTCTACTCTACCACGATATACTTACTGTATCGGTAGGCGGTGTCCCGTCGTGTCTACTCTACCACGATATACTTACTGTATCGGTAGGCGGTGCCCCATCGTGTCTACTCTACTCTACCACGATATACTTACTGTATCGGTAGGCGGTGTCTCGTCGTGTCTACTCTACTCTACCACGATATACTTACTGTATCGGTAGGCGGTGTCCCGTCGTGTCTACTCTACTCTACCACGATATACTTACTGTATCGGTAGGCGGTGTCCCGTCGTGTCTACTCTACTCTACCACGATATACTTACTGTATCGGTAGGCGGTGTCTCGTCGTGTCTACTCTACTCTACCACGATATACTTACTGTATCGGTAGGCGGTGTCTCGTCGTGTCTACTCTACTCTACCACGATATACTTACTGTATCGGTAGGCGGTGTCTCGTCGTGTCTACTCTACTCTACCACGATATACTTACTGTATCGGTAGGCGGTGTCCCGTCGTGTCTACTCTACTCTACCACGATATACTTACTGTATCGGTAGGCGGTGTCCCGTCGTGTCTACTCTACTCTACCACGATATACTTACTGTATCGGTAGGCGGTGTCCCGTCGTGTCTACTCTACTCTACCACGATATACTTACTGTATCGGTAGGCGGTGTCTCGTCGTGTCTACTCTACTCTACCACGATATACTTACTGTATCGGTAGGCGGTGTCTCGTCGTGTCTACTCTACTCTCCACGATATACTTACTGTATCGGTAGGCGGTGTCCCGTCGTGTCTACTCTACTCTACCACGATATACTTACTGTATCGGTAGGCGGTGTCTCGTCGTGTCTACTCTACTCTACCACGATATACTTACTGTATCGGTAGGCGGTGTCTCGTCGTGTCTACTCTACTCTACCACGATATACTTACTGTATCGGTAGGCGGTGTCCCGTCGTGTCTACTCTACTCTACCACGATATACTTACTGTATCGGTAGGCGGTGTCCCGTCGTGTCTACTCTACCACGATATACTTACTGTATCGGTAGGCGGTGTCTCGTCGTGTCTACTCTACTCTACCACGATATACTTACTGTATCGGTAGGCGGTGTCTCGTCGTGTCTACTCTACTCTACCACGATATACTTACTGTATCGGTAGGCGGTGTCCCGTCGTGTCTACTCTACTCTACCACGATATACTTACTGTATCGGTAGGCGGTGTCTCGTCGTGTCTACTCTACTCTACCACGATATACTTACTGTATCGGTAGGCGGTGTCCCGTCGTGTCTACTCTACTCTACCACGATATACTTACTGTATCGGTAGGCGGTGTCTCGTCGTGTCTACTCTACTCTACCACGATATACTTACTGTATCGGTAGGCGGTGTCTCGTCGTGTCTACTCTACTCTACCACGATATACTTACTGTATCGGTAGGCGGTGTCCCGTCGTGTCTACTCTACTCTACCACGATATACTTACTGTATCGGTAGGCGGTGTCTCGTCGTGTCTACTCTACTCTACCACGATATACTTACTGTATCGGTAGGCGGTGTCTCGTCGTGTCTACTCTACTCTACCACGATATACTTACTGTATCGGTAGGCGGTGTCCCGTCGTGTCTACTCTACTCTACCACGATATACTTACTGTATCGGTAGGCGGTGTCTCGTCGTGTCTACTCTACTCTACCACGATATACTTACTGTATCGGTAGGCGGTGTCTCGTCGTGTCTACTCTACTCTACCACGATATACTTACTGTATCGGTAGGCGGTGTCCCGTCGTGTCTACTCTACTCTACCACGATATACTTACTGTATCGGTAGGCGGTGTCCCGTCGTGTCTACTCTACTCTACCACGATATACTTACTGTATCGGTAGGCGGTGTCTCGTCGTGTCTACTCTACTCTACCACGATATACTTACTGTATCGGTAGGCGGTGTCTCGTCGTGTCTACTCTACTCTACCACGATATACTTACTGTATCGGTAGGCGGTGTCCCGTCGTGTCTACTCTACTCTACCACGATATACTTACTGTATCGGTAGGCGGTGTCCCGTCGTGTCTACTCTACTCTACCACGATATACTTACTGTATCGGTAGGCGGTGTCTCGTCGTGTCTACTCTACTCTACCACGATATACTTACTGTATCGGTAGGCGGTGTCCCGTCGTGTCTACTCTACTCTACCACGATATACTTACTGTATCGGTAGGCGGTGTCCCGTCGTGTCTACTCTACTCTACCACGATATACTTACTGTATCGGTAGGCGGTGTCTCGTCGTGTCTACTCTACTCTACCACGATATACTTACTGTATCGGTAGGCGGTGTCCCGTCGTGTCTACTCTACTCTCCACGATATACTTACTGTATCGGTAGGCGGTGTCTCGTCGTGTCTCTACTCTACCACGATATACTTACTGTATCGGTAGGCGGTGTCTCGTCGTGTCTACTCTACTCTACCCGATATACTTACTGTATCGGTAGGCGGTGTCTCGTCGTGTCTACTCTACCACGATATACTTACTGTATCGGTAGGCGGTGTCTCGTCGTGTCTACTCTACTCTACCACGATATACTTACTGTATCGGTAGGCGGTGTCCCGTCGTGTCTACTCTACTCTACCACGATATACTTACTGTATCGGTAGGCGGTGTCCCGTCGTGTCTACTCTACTCTACCACGATATACTTACTGTATCGGTAGGCGGTGTCCCGTCGTGTCTACTCTACTCTACCACGATATACTTACTGTATCGGTAGGCGGTGTCCCGTCGTGTCTACTCTACTCTACCACGATATACTTACTGTATCGGTAGGCGGTGTCCCGTCGTGTCTACTCTACTCTACCACGATATACTTACTGTATCGGTAGGCGGTGTCTCGTCGTGTCTACTCTACTCTACCACGATATACTTACTGTATCGGTAGGCGGTGTCCCGTCGTGTCTACTCTACTCTACCACGATATACTTACTGTATCGGTAGGCGGTGTCTCGTCGTGTCTACTCTACTCTACCACGATATACTTACTGTATCGGTAGGCGGTGTCCCGTCGTGTCTACTCTACTCTACCACGATATACTTACTGTATCGGTAGGCGGTGTCCCGTCGTGTCTACTCTACTCTACCACGATATACTTACTGTATCGGTAGGCGGTGTCTCGTCGTGTCTACTCTACTCTACCACGATATACTTACTGTATCGGTAGGCGGTGTCTCGTCGTGTCTACTCTACTCTACCACGATATACTTACTGTATCGGTAGGCGGTGTCTCGTCGTGCTCTACTCTACCACGATATACTTACTGTATCGGTAGGCGGTGTCCCGTCGTGTCTACTCTACTCTACCACGATATACTTACTGTATCGGTAGGCGGTGTCTCGTCGTGTCTACTCTACTCTACCACGATATACTTACTGTATCGGTAGGCGGTGTCTCGTCGTGTCTACTCTACTCTACCACGATATACTTACTGTATCGGTAGGCGGTGTCCCGTCGTGTCTACTCTACTCTACCACGATATACTTACTGTATCGGTAGGCGGTGTCTCGTCGTGTCTACTCTACTCTACCACGATATACTTACTGTATCGGTAGGCGGTGTCTCGTCGTGTCTACTCTACCACGATATACTTACTGTATCGGTAGGCGGTGTCTCGTCGTGTCTACTCTACTCTACCACGATATACTTACTGTATCGGTAGGCGGTGTCTCGTCGTGTCTACTCTACCACGATATACTTACTGTATCGGTAGGCGGTGTCTCGTCGTGTCTACTCTACTCTACCCGATATACTTACTGTATCGGTAGGCGGTGTCTCGTCGTGTCTACTCTACTCTACCACGATATACTTACTGTATCGGTAGGCGGTGTCTCGTCGTGTCTACTCTACTCTACCACGATATACTTACTGTATCGGTAGGCGGTGTCCCGTCGTGTCTACTCTACTCTACCACGATATACTTACTGTATCGGTAGGCGGTGTCTCGTCGTGTCTACTCTACTCTACCACGATATACTTACTGTATCGGTAGGCGGTGTCCCGTCGTGTCTACTCTACTCTACCACGATATACTTACTGTATCGGTAGGCGGTGTCCCGTCGTGTCTACTCTACTCTACCACGATATACTTACTGTATCGGTAGGCGGTGTCTCGTCGTGTCTACTCTACTCTACCACGATATACTTACTGTATCGGTAGGCGGTGTCCCGTCGTGTCTACTCTACTCTACCACGATATACTTACTGTATCGGTAGGCGGTGTCTCGTCGTGTCTACTCTACTCTACCACGATATACTTACTGTATCGGTAGGCGGTGTCTCGTCGTGTCTACTCTACTCTACCACGATATACTTACTGTATCGGTAGGCGGTGTCCCGTCGTGTCTACTCTACTCTACCACGATATACTTACTGTATCGGTAGGCGGTGTCCCGTCGTGTCTACTCTACTCTACCACGATATACTTACTGTATCGGTAGGCGGTGTCTCGTCGTGTCTACTCTACTCTACCACGATATACTTACTGTATCGGTAGGCGGTGTCTCGTCGTGTCTACTCTACTCTACCCGATATACTTACTGTATCGGTAGGCGGTGTCCCGTCGTGTCTACTCTACTCTACCACGATATACTTACTGTATCGGTAGGCGGTGTCCCGTCGTGTCTACTCTACTCTACCACGATATACTTACTGTATCGGTAGGCGGTGTCTCGTCGTGTCTACTCTACTCTACCACGATATACTTACTGTATCGGTAGGCGGTGTCTCGTCGTGTCTACTCTACTCTACCACGATATACTTACTGTATCGGTAGGCGGTGTCTCGTCGTGTCTACTCTACTCTACCACGATATACTTACTGTATCGGTAGGCGGTGTCCCGTCGTGTCTCTCTACTCTACCACGATATACTTACTGTATCGGTAGGCGGTGTCCCGTCGTGTCTACTCTACTCTACCACGATATACTTACTGTATCGGTAGGCGGTGTCCCGTCGTGTCTACTCTACTCTACCACGATATACTTACTGTATCGGTAGGCGGTGTCCCGTCGTGTCTACTCTACTCTACCACGATATACTTACTGTATCGGTAGGCGGTGTCTCGTCGTGTCTACTCTACTCTACCACGATATACTTACTGTATCGGTAGGCGGTGTCCCGTCGTGTCTACTCTACCTCACGATATACTTACTGTATCGGTAGGCGGTGTCTCGTCGTGTCTACTCTACCCACGATATACTTACTGTATCGGTAGGCGGTGTCTCGTCGTGTCTACTCTACTCTACCACGATATACTTACTGTATCGGTAGGCGGTGTCTCGTCGTGTCTACTCTACCACGATATACTTACTGTATCGGTAGGCGGTGTCTCGTCGTGTCTACTCTACTCTACCACGATATACTTACTGTATCGGTAGGCGGTGTCCCGTCGTGTCTACTCTACTCTACCACGATATACTTACTGTATCGGTAGGCGGTGTCCCGTCGTGTCTACTCTACTCTACCACGATATACTTACTGTATCGGTAGGCGGTGTCCCGTCGTGTCTACTCTACTCTACCACGATATACTTACTGTATCGGTAGGCGGTGTCCCGTCGTGTCTACTCTACTCTACCACGATATACTTACTGTATCGGTAGGCGGTGTCCCGTCGTGTCTACTCTACTCTACCACGATATACTTACTGTATCGGTAGGCGGTGTCTCGTCGTGTCTACTCTACTCTACCACGATATACTTACTGTATCGGTAGGCGGTGTCCCGTCGTGTCTACTCTACTCTACCACGATATACTTACTGTATCGGTAGGCGGTGTCTCGTCGTGTCTACTCTACTCTACCACGATATACTTACTGTATCGGTAGGCGGTGTCCCGTCGTGTCTACTCTACTCTACCACGATATACTTACTGTATCGGTAGGCGGTGTCCCGTCGTGTCTACTCTACTCTACCACGATATACTTACTGTATCGGTAGGCGGTGTCCCGTCGTGTCTACTCTACCACGATATACTTACTGTATCGGTAGGCGGTGTCTCGTCGTGTCTACTCTACTCTACCACGATATACTTACTGTATCGGTAGGCGGTGTCTCGTCGTGTCTACTCTACTCTACCACGATATACTTACTGTATCGGTAGGCGGTGTCCCGTCGTGTCTACTCTACTCTACCACGATATACTTACTGTATCGGTAGGCGGTGTCTCGTCGTGTCTACTCTACTCTACCACGATATACTTACTGTATCGGTAGGCGGTGTCTCGTCGTGTCTACTCTACTCTACCACGATATACTTACTGTATCGGTAGGCGGTGTCCCGTCGTGTCTACTCTACTCTACCACGATATACTTACTGTATCGGTAGGCGGTGTCTCGTCGTGTCTACTCTACTCTACCACGATATACTTACTGTATCGGTAGGCGGTGTCCCGTCGTGTCTACTCTACTCTACCCGATATACTTACTGTATCGGTAGGCGGTGTCTCGTCGTGTCTACTCTACTCTACCACGATATACTTACTGTATCGGTAGGCGGTGTCTCGTCGTGTCTACTCTACCACGATATACTTACTGTATCGGTAGGCGGTGTCTCGTCGTGTCTACTCTACCACGATATACTTACTGTATCGGTAGGCGGTGTCTCGTCGTGTCTACTCTACTCTACCACGATATACTTACTGTATCGGTAGGCGGTGTCTCGTCGTGTCTACTCTACCACGATATACTTACTGTATCGGTAGGCGGTGTCCCGTCGTGTCTACTCTACTCTACCACGATATACTTACTGTATCGGTAGGCGGTGTCTCGTCGTGTCTACTCTACTCTACCACGATATACTTACTGTATCGGTAGGCGGTGTCTCGTCGTGTCTACTCTACTCTACCACGATATACTTACTGTATCGGTAGGCGGTGTCCCGTCGTGTCTACTCTACTCTACCACGATATACTTACTGTATCGGTAGGCGGTGTCTCGTCGTGTCTACTCTACTCTACCACGATATACTTACTGTATCGGTAGGCGGTGTCCCGTCGTGTCTACTCTACTCTACCACGATATACTTACTGTATCGGTAGGCGGTGTCCCGTCGTGTCTACTCTACTCTACCACGATATACTTACTGTATCGGTAGGCGGTGTCTCGTCGTGTCTACTCTACTCTACCACGATATACTTACTGTATCGGTAGGCGGTGTCCCGTCGTGTCTACTCTACTCTACCACGATATACTTACTGTATCGGTAGGCGGTGTCCCGTCGTGTCTACTCTACTCTACCACGATATACTTACTGTATCGGTAGGCGGTGTCTCGTCGTGTCTACTCTACCACGATATACTTACTGTATCGGTAGGCGGTGTCTCGTCGTGTCTACTCTGCCACGATATACTTACTGTATCGGTAGGCGGTGTCCCGTCGTGTCTACTCTACTCTACCACGATATACTTACTGTATCGGTAGGCGGTGTCTCGTCGTGTCTACTCTACTCTACCACGATATACTTACTGTATCGGTAGGCGGTGTCTCGTCGTGTCTACTCTACTCTACCACGATATACTTACTGTATCGGTAGGCGGTGTCCCGTCGTGTCTACTCTACTCTACCACGATATACTTACTGTATCGGTAGGCGGTGTCCCGTCGTGTCTACTCTACTCTACCACGATATACTTACTGTATCGGTAGGCGGTGTCCCGTCGTGTCTACTCTACTCTACCACGATATACTTACTGTATCGGTAGGCGGTGTCTCGTCGTGTCTACTCTACTCTACCACGATATACTTACTGTATCGGTAGGCGGTGTCTCGTCGTGTCTACTCTACTCTACCACGATATACTTACTGTATCGGTAGGCGGTGTCTCGTCGTGTCTACTCTACTCTACCACGATATACTTACTGTATCGGTAGGCGGTGTCTCGTCGTGTCTACTCTACCACGATATACTTACTGTATCGGTAGGCGGTGTCTCGTCGTGTCTACTCTACTCTACCACGATATACTTACTGTATCGGTAGGCGGTGTCCCGTCGTGTCTACTCTACTCTACCACGATATACTTACTGTATCGGTAGGCGGTGTCTCGTCGTGTCTACTCTACTCTACCACGATATACTTACTGTATCGGTAGGCGGTGTCTCGTCGTGTCTACTCTACTCTACCACGATATACTTACTGTATCGGTAGGCGGTGTCCCGTCGTGTCTACTCTACTCTACCACGATATACTTACTGTATCGGTAGGCGGTGTCTCGTCGTGTCTACTCTACTCTACCACGATATACTTACTGTATCGGTAGGCGGTGTCCCGTCGTGTCTACTCTACTCTACCACGATATACTTACTGTATCGGTAGGCGGTGTCTCGTCGTGTCTACTCTACTCTACCACGATATACTTACTGTATCGGTAGGCGGTGTCCCGTCGTGTCTACTCTACTATACCACGATATACTTACTGTATCGGTAGGCGGTGTCCCGTCGTGTCTACTCTACCACGATATACTTACTGTATCGGTAGGCGGTGTCCCGTCGTGTCTACTCTACTCTACCACGATATACTTACTGTGTCGGTAGGCGGTGTCCCGTCGTGTCTACTCTACTCTACCACGATATACTTACTGTATCGGTAGGCGGTGTCCCGTCGTGTCTACTCTACTCTACCACGATATACTTACTGTGTCGGTAGGCGGTGTCTCGTCGTGTCTACTCTACTCTACCACGATATACTTACTGTGTCGGTAGGCGGTGTCTCGTCGTGTCTACTCTACTCTACCACGATATACTTACTGTATCGGTAGGCGGTGTCTCGTCGTCTCTACTCTACTCTACCACGATATACTTACTGTATCGGTAGGCGGTGTCTCGTCGTGTCTACTCTACTCTACCACGATATACTTACTGTATCGGTAGGCGGTGTCTCGTCGTGTCTACTCTACTCTACCACGATATACTTACTGTACCGGTAGGCGGTGTCCCGTCGTGTCTACTCTACCACGATATACTTACTGTATCGGTAGGCGGTGTCCCGTCGTGTCTACTCTACTCTACCCGATATACTTACTGTACCGGTAGGCGGTGTCTCGTCGTGTCTACTCTACTCTACCACGATATACTTACTGTATCGGTAGGCGGTGTCCCGTCGTGTCTACTCTACTCTACCACGATATACTTACTGTATCGGTAGGCGGTGTCCCGTCGTCTCTACTCTACTCTACCACGATATACTTACTGTATCGGTAGGCGGTGTCCCGTCGTGTCTACTCTACTCTACCACGATATACTTACTGTATCGGTAGGCGGTGTCTCGTCGTGTCTACTCTGCCAGTCTCCGACCTCATTAAGGACATTTAGGACGGTATCCAAGGTTTCCTTACTGGCCGCCTCCGCTGGCTCCAATGAGCCCAAGTTTCCGTCGATTTTACCCAATAAGTTCTCCACAACGGGAACTATTCCGCTACCGGCCTCCTCGGATACGAGATTACTTAACTGAAACAACAACGGAGAGTCGGAATAGAAATGTAATAAATAAAATCCATTAAATAATAAAACGAATCTTGATTTTACATTTATTTAATACGGAATTTACGTAATTAATAAAATTACTGTGAATTAAGTTATAATATTATAATAATTATTATAGAATTAAATATTTTTCTAATATTTGCATTGAATATTTTTTCTTAAAAAAGCAGAACATCAATGTGAAAAACAGAAAATAACTCTAACAATAAAATGATTCAATTTCGCTTGATCGCTTGACTGCGATCGTTTATCTAACTTATTAAAACATTATTGTTGCAGATAGGGGGGGGAACTGGTCGCAATAAAAATGTCCCTCCAAGGGAAATTCGACGCAAATAACAGTTGATTACTCTAAAAAATAAAGCTGTAACCTGTGTGTTTAGTTTATTGTTTTGGTTAAAATAACGTGCCACTGTAACCTGCTCCTTTCCCTAAATTAAGAATTTAACATTGAGGCGGGATATTAATTCGCCGAGGCGGGTTTTGCGTCCTGTTTCCCCCGCTGTCTCTATTGTTGTCGTATAGGCCTACTAATCCTACTATTCTTGCGAGATAATTCTTATTTTTAATAATATTTTGATAATTCGTTATTAGGTCACAACTTTGGTGCGTAAACATTAAGTTTACCAGACCGGCACTCTGTCGGAAATACCTCGGGAAATATAAACGGGCGAAATCCCAAAACCCGCGGAAACTGAGCAACAAATAGCGGCCGGATCTAAAGACGAACAGACCAAAACGGAGCGGGAAGCCGAGTTTATCGATAGAAAGAATAGAAACTCACCACATCGCTGGAGGACTCTATCTTCTCCTCGACGTTACCAGTCTGTCCGGCGTCCCGACACCGCGAACTATCGACCGGGGCCCAGACCCCCTCCGTCGAACACCGTCTGGTAGCGAATCCGACCAGGTTCGTTCCGACACACAGAGCCTTCCGTTGTTTACCGCCCTTCGTAAAGGGCCAATTAGTGCCGTCGTCGGTCTCCAGTGAGGGGCACCATACACCGCCTTCGGGGAGACCTGACCTAAACATTAATTATTAATTTAATGAATTATTTGACAAACTATTTAACATTTAATTTAATTTTAACATAATATAACATTTTTTAAACCCCGAACTGGTTTATAAAACACACAATTACTTCTTATTTTAAATTACTGTAAATCATTTTTATGATATTTAAGTTAATTTTTTAACCAAATTCAGTGCTGGGTACTACTTTACTTTCAGTTTTCAAATAATGTTGATTTTATGTTATTCTGACTGTTATTCAGGTTTACCTCACGTCGAAAGTCAATATTTTTCACACAAGTCCCCAACATATTTTGTATCTATTAATTAACTACAGTATTAATTATATGAATAAAATCTATATAAAATGTAACAATAGGGGCCACGATCTACCGGGCCTACCACGAGAACATTATCAAACTTG
Organism: Nemertoderma westbladi; assembly: GCA_032718475.1. Lineage (NCBI taxonomy): Eukaryota > Metazoa > Xenacoelomorpha > Nemertodermatida > Nemertodermatidae > Nemertoderma > Nemertoderma westbladi. Next base: position 36,720 of record JAUCBJ010008015.1, read on the forward strand.
AACATTTATTTATTACAATACTAACATACTAACTTAATATAAACATGTAACTATATGCGTTAGTTATGAGTCCTATGATATAGAAAGTGTAAAAGGTTACTACTAAATAACACATTATTATTTATCTACAGTATTTCGAACTAAAGTCTATGGGATAGTAAATAAATATAAACTTTACTAAAAAGGGGGGCACAGGTTGGTAGTGAGTCGCGGATCCTCAGCTGGCGCGGATGCATAGGGAAGAGGACTACGGTGACCTCGGAGGCAAAGCCCAGTTGTCCGGAGTAAGCTGAAGGAAAGTCGACTCCGCAACCAGTGTACAACCGATGAATTAGTGGAGTCACGCTTCTCCACCAGATGGCCGGCTAGATGCGTTAAAAACCGGCTGCACTCAGTACCAGCAGGTCCGCTAGAGGTAAAAACGAGGGGAGAAAATAAAGCGCGTTCTACATTCAGTACCCTATCGATATATTTACGTCGCTTCTCGGCCTCTTGGTTCTATAGAAGATTGTCTATGGAGGATGGGAGATAGGATTCAGTATTAGGGTAGAATACCCGTACATGAAAGAATGACTTGGAGTGGCGGATCCAAAAACCTGTTGCTGACACATGGAGACGAGCTTCATTTACAGAAACTCCAGAGGAAGGTGTTAATACCTGGCCAGACAGTTGGAGCAGACTGGGTCCTACTCCAACATACACATAGACTTCTTTAAGAAGATAGGCAATTATATCGCGCGTTTCATTGTCTCAATGCAATAAAACATCAGGGATAAAGGATGCTGAGCATACACACATAGCTGGGCAAGTTGTAGCGCATTGTAAGTGCATCTGGAAAGGTACGACTTATTTAGTACAAATCCTTCAGCATCAGCGCCAAATTTGGCGAAATTTAGGGGTGTATTTGTAAGCCGGCACAGCACTCTTAAAAATGCAGCTGCAATGCAGCATGCCGATCCTAGTAGTATAGGAGTGTATTTGTGGAATTTTATCATAAATTTCACAAATCATATCCCTGGACAAATATATATAATTTTGAATTTTCCCAAGAAGATTCAAATAACTTTGTAGTTATAAATTTCATGATGAAAACCGCAACATCACTTAGTGTTATTGCACAGTAAGTCTGTTTATTGTTTAAAAGTCGAAGAAAAAATTTAAAATTTTTTTTACTTTCAGAAAAAAAAAAAATTTTTTAAATTTTAATTTTGAGTTAAATAATAAAATAGAAAATGTCCGTAAGCACCACCATAAATGTATCCTTATTTTTTTCAAGATTAGAAAATTATTCCACATAAAATCCAGATTTATATAACATATTAATAAAAATAAACAAGTTCACCATTTTTAGTGAGGCTGCGCACCAAATTTCCGGCACCACATGGAGAGAAAAGTACAAAAACTAAGAGTGCACAGCTTTTTTCAAAAAAAAAACCGATATATTTGAAGAATTCTCAAAAACATTTAGGAATACGTACAATTTTTGCGTTTCCCGTTACAAATTTCGCACTACAGTACAGTTGTAACTAGTTTGACAACTAAGGCTTTACTAACTCTGCGCTGGATGTGACAGTGAGTGTAGCTGAGAGCGTCCGTTCCTTACTCGGGTCACCTTTCTCGGCGGTACAATCCAGATCAATGTCCCGCGTAACCCACTTTAACGTCAGCGTCAGCCTCTTCGTATGTTTGTCTGGGTTATCGTGGGTTGATTCGCTCGAAGTCCCGGTTAAATCTCCGTAAAATGAGAAACTCGGAAAAGCCGGTGTTTCCTGGTCCGTGTCGGTCTCTCCGGGTTTTATTCGAGCCTAATTAATTAATTAACAACGTAATTAGAAGGTAAAGTTATATTCTGTGAAAACAATAAACAATTATAATAAAATCAGAAGACATTCAGTATTAACATTGAACTTGTGCATTGAACTTTAAAGCGGCGCGGCCGTGTGTTGGTCTATACTACTGTAGGACAGAAGGACACCACGGTCAAAAGAAAATATCAATTTCTCGTCTCATCAACAATCCTTTATTTTTTTTCTGAAGCACTTCAACATTTTTTGCAGATCCTTAAAGGCTCTCGGCTACCTTGGCTATACGGCTGTCAAATATCGATTTGAAAATAAATACGGATCTGTTTCCGATATTTTCACACACGGCTTCAAACATTGTAACTTTAATAAAACGCTTAGCAACGCCCCCTTCGCTGACGGCAGCCCCTCCCCCCCAATTGACGTCTACATTCGCACTATATCGATAACAAGGAACAATTTGGACATATTTTTTGTTTAGCAAATTTGTATCACTACCAAAATCCAGGTCTCGAATTATTTCACGTAAAATATATTATTACACAATTAATTATAAATATAAAAGCAATGTAGTTAGTTAGTTTGTGTGTGCTTAACGATTTAGTGACAGGGGAATTCGTCTGGACCACTCCAGTCACGTAAATCTTTTACAAAACGACAAATAATTATATGTTATATTTACAAGGCAAATAATATACGAATAGCGTACAATGATTGTAATGGATTTGACTGTAATATACTGTAGTTGTGAGAATTTATACATTAAATTTGTCTCAAATAAATATAGAAAATGAAGTGATTTCATGAGATTATGATCTAATTGATTGAACAATTGTGAACAATATGAACTGTATGCTACATAGCAACATAATATAGAAAACTTAAGTCTGGGCGACTGATTTACGGGAATCTCGTGTCTAGACAACTCGTGTCTGGACAACTCGTGTTGTACAACTCGTGTCTGTACAACTCGTGTCTAGACAACTCGTGTCTGGACAACTCGTGCCCGGATAACTCGTGTCTGGACAACTCGTGTCTGGACAACTCGTGTCTGTACAACTCGTGCCCGGATAACTCGTGTCTGGACAACTCGTGTCTGGACAACTCGTGTCTGTACAACTCGTGTCTGTACAATTCGTGTCTGGACAACTCGTGTCTGGACAACTCGTGTCTGGACAACTCGTGTCTGTACAACTCGTGTCTGTACAATTCGTGTCTGGACAACTCGTGTCTGGACAACTCGTGTCTGTACAACTCGTGTCTGTACAACTAGTGTCTGTACAATTCGTGTCTGGACAGCTCGTGTCTGGACAACTCGTGTTTAGACAGCTCGTGTCTAGATAACTCGTGTCTGGACAACTCGTGTCTGGACAACTCGTGTCTGGACAATTCGTGTCTGGACAACTCGTGTCTGGTCAACTCGTGTCTGGACAACTCGTGTCTGTACAACTCGTGTCTGGAAAACTCGTGTCTGGACAAATCGTGTCTGGATAACTCGTGCCTGGACAACTCGTGTTTAGACAACTCGTGTCTGGACAACTCGTGTCTGTACAACTCGTGTCTGTACAACTCGTGTCTGTACAACTCGTGTCTGGAAAACTCGTGTCTACGTAACTCGTGTCTGGATAACTCGTGTCTGGACAACTCGTGTCTGGACAACTCGTGTCTGTACAATTCGTGTCTGGACAACTCGTGTCTGGACAACTCGTGTCTGGACAACTCGTGTCTGTACAACTCGTGTCTGTACAACTAGTGTCTGTACAACTCGTGTCTGGACAACTCGTGTCTGCGCAACTCGTGTCTGCGCAAATCGTGTTTAGACAGATCGTGTCTGGACAACTCGTGTCTGGACAACTCGTGTCTGTACAATTCGTGTCTGGACAACTCGTGGCTGCACAACTCGTGTCTGGACAACTCGTGTCTGAACAACTCGTGTCTGTACAACTCGTGTCTGTACAACTCGTGTCTGTACAACTCGTGTCTGTATAACTCGTGTCTGGACAACTCGTGTCTGCGCAACTCGTGTCTGTGCAACTCGTGTTTAGACAGCTCGTGTCTGTGCAACTCGTGTTTAGACAGCTCGTGTCTGGGACAAATCGTGTCTGAACAACTCGTGTCTGGACAACTCGTGTCTGTACAATTCGTGTCTGAACAACTCGTGTCTGGACAACTCGTGTCTGGACAACTCGTGTCTGTACAACTCGTGTCTGTACAACTAGTGTCTGTACAACTCGTGTCTGGACAACTCGTGTCTGCGCAACTCGTGTCTGTGCAACTCGTGTTTAGACAGATCGTGTCTGGATAACTCGTGTCTGGACAACTCGTGTCTGGACAACTCGTGGCTGCACAACTCGTGTCTGGACAACTCGTGTTTGAACAACTCGTGTCTGTATAACTCGTGTCTGGACAATTCGTGTCTGGACAACTCGTGTCTGGACAACTCGTGTCTGTACAACTCGTGTCTGGAGAACTCGTGTCTGGACAACTCGTTTCTGTACAACTCGTGTCTGGACAACTCGTGTCTAGACAACTCGTGTCTGTACAACTCGTGTCTGTACAACTCGTGTCTGGAAAACTCGTGTCTGCGTAACTCGTGTCTGGATAACTCGTGTCTGGACAACTCGTGACTGGACAACTCGTGTCTGGAAAACTCGTGTCTGTACAACTCGTGTCTGTACAACTCGTGTCTGGAAAACTCGTGTCTGCGTAACTCGTGTCTGGATAACTCGTGTCTGGACAACTCGTGTCTGGACAACTCGTGTCTGTACAATTCGTGTCTGGACAACTCGTGTCTGTACAACTCGTGTCTGTACAACTAGTGTCTGTACAACTCGTGTCTGGACAACTCGTGTCTGCGCAACTCGTGTCTGCGCAACTCGTGTTTAGACAGATCGTGTCTGGACAACTCGTGTCTGGACAACTCGTGTCTGTACAATTCGTGTCTGGACAACTCGTGGCTGCACAACTCGTGTCTGGACAACTCATGTCTGAACAACTCGTGTCTGTACAACTCGTGTCTGTACAACTCGTGTCTGTAAAACTCGTGTCTGTATAACTCGTGTCTGGACAACTCGTATCTGCGCAACTCGTGTCTGTGCAACTCGTGTTTAGACAGCTCGTGTCTGCGCAACTCGTGTTTAGACAGATCGTGTCTGGACAACTCGTGTCTGTACAATTCGTGTCTGGACAACTCGTGGCTGCACAACTCGTGTCTGGACAACTCATGTCTGAACAACTCGTGTCTGTACAACTCGTGTCTGTACAACTCGTGTCTGTAAAACTCGTGTCTGCGCAACTCGTGTCTGGACAACTCGTGTCTGCGCAACTCGTGTCTGTGCAACTCGTGTTTAGACAGATCGTGTCTGGATAACTCGTGTCTGGACAACTCGTGGCTGCACAACTCGTGTCTAGACAAGTCGTGTTTGAACAACTCGTGTCTGTACAACTCGTGTCTGGACAACTCGTGTCTGGACAACTCGTGTCTGTACAACTCGTGTCTGGACAACTCGTGTCTAGACAACTCGTGTCTGTACAACTCGTGTGGTTGCATTGAATTCATATAACTCGTAGGTCGCGGATTAAATCCCCGCATGGGGGCCAAGGCAGTTTTCGTTTCGGCACGAATGCCTTAAAGGCACCAGCCGGAGCGCATATCTGCTTTGCATCCTTAAATGGTAGGTAAATGAGTACTGGAGTTTCCTCTGGGGAGTAAAGTTCTGGGGGGACCGCACTGGAAATAAGTCATCAGACTTTGTTTAGTAATAACCCCTGGCCTAACGGCCGAAGATAATTTACTTTTACTTTAATGTAACAATAAAATATAAACTATATATATTTGGTTTATTATTTTGATTATTGTTTGTTGGTTATGGCTAAACTGTTGGACTTGATGACTTAGAGTTAGTGTTACATGTTAGTTACATTTAGGGTTTGCGTCACTAGAGTAACCAGCGCAAAAAAAAACGCGAAATTCTGACAGCTTATTTTATATTTTTAACTTATTTTAATACTTAATATTATTTTTTAATTTAATAATTAAATCTCACCTCGCAAACGAACTGTATATTTTTCGCGGTTTTGGTAACAGTTAGCGAGACGGGTGAAAGTCTGAAATCGTAATTGTATTGGCTGGAATCGAGTTTAACGTTGGCAACCTGAGACTGCAGACTCTGTAATGGAGAAATTAATGAGTTTGTTGTAAAGATTCTATGAGTTTTGTCGACCAACATAGGTTATCGTGCGCTCCTAACCAACACAACATTGAGTTCATTAACTCACCTCTTCAGCACCAAACACAACTAGTTTCACATCGCAGCGATATCGGATAACGTCGACATCGTCACCGTAAGACTTGTCAGTTAGTTCGCTCTCGTGTCTATTGTTACCGCATCTACGGGTTGTTTGTTCTGTGGGCGACGGGTTTATATCTCGTACGTTCACGCCGTCCCTGTACCATTCCACGACGGTGCCGGAAGGGGGACCCGTGTAGGTGCACGTCAGATAGATGGGGTTACCTCGGGGGAGAATCTGATCCTCGGGTTTAATAGCAGGTTCGTCTAAAGATTATATAAATTCATATTTCACGATTCTGTTGATATAAAATGCCAGTCAATGCCGCACTAAAAGACTTGGAGGGAAGTTGCGACGTGTCGATTTCTACAGCTGTACAAATAGACAGACAAACAAACTGAGCATTTTTATATATATACTGTATGATTATACATTCTATGAATCTTTGACAAAATTCTAACAATAACACATATCAACTAATTACAATTAATTAATTAATTACCCCATACTATAGAACTCACTTATAGTTTGCTGTGCTTTAATCGTGTTTACCGGCAACCCACTCCTCACTATCTCTTTACTAAAACCCGCTGATTCTAATATGTAATATGGTTCTTAATTTATTTCCCGTTATATTTCCCTCCCCCCTCCCCCGATTTCCATTACTGAACGGTATATCTAATTAAATCAATAATCTGGTATTTTCAATATTCACTGTTACCCTTTCAAACTCCTTTTCTTCCATTATGATTCTTTCAACCTAAAATATAATTATATTAATATTATTAATTATTAATAAAAACAAACTCAGTATAAATAACTCATTATTATATTTGGATACAGTACAGAGTGATCCAGGCAATCAGCTGATCTGAAGGTTAAGTCGTGGGAGGCTTTGGGAAGAGGCCAAGCTAAAGAGGACATTAGAGTGATTGATGTTACAAATAAATACATTTTGTCCCCCAAGTAATAAAGGGTATCGAATCGAAGTGAGTCCTGAGTAAACCATAAGGAAAAAAATTATTTAAGAATATAAAAAACTACGATTCCAACAGTTTGTTGACCTAACATCGGTTTAGAGACAAGTCACTCACTGCTTGTCTGGTTTCTGCGTCCTCTTTAAGCGCACGTAGCAACTCCGAACCTTCCACTAAGTCGGCCTTCACTACCTGAACGAGGACAATTACCTTACAGGATTCGTAAACTAAAACTATAAAAACTATCTATTATCAAAAACTGACATATAATACAGTAAAGTCAGGCATTTTTCTAAATTCTTTACCTGAACTTCAAGTTGTTCGGACATATTGTTCGGAAATAAAACAAGGTTGAACACTTACTGTATACAACAATACATACATGATCGGTATGCACTATGTTGCTAGACGCTTGTGCTGTGCTCTGGTGTAACAGTCTGCTGCTGGTGAGAAGAAACGTGATGGACAGCCTGCTCCTCAAATTAGATCCAATCCGATTCAATTCAATTCAAATCCTATTCCCCATTAAAATAATTATATTTGTGTGTTACAGAAGCAAACAAATAACGATTACATATGATTTGAAGACAAATAATACTGTTATATATTACTGGGAGGCACCAACTAATAGCATAGCTCGTCAATGTTGGTGCTTGGGGGAAAGAGGGGGGGGGGGGGGGGGGGGGGGTTGGGGGAGTGGGAAGGGGGGTTGTCTTAATTTGATATCAAAAAGTAACGTCCTATATAATTTTGAAGGTTGGGATTTGAGTAAAACTGTTGTTGAAGGTATCGTATAAGTGCAGCGTTGGCTAGAGCGGAAAGATGGAAATGCTTGCATATAGGGGTGAACTAGGAAAGTATATATATCGGTTGAGTGCTCTTGTTGCTGGGTCTGCCAGCACTACACCTTAGTGCAAGCCGATTACCTTAATCGTGCACTATGGTGCAGTGCAGATACGCAGAATCAAAGATGCCCCCGAATCACTCGGTCAGTCATGTACCTTCTCAGTTCGGCGTTGGACAGTGTTCCATTAACGAAATAATGTAGGCGAAGTTAATTTATTGACTGATCGCCATGTTTGTTTAGACCAGTTGGTTAACAGAGAAAAGGTCGCAAACAGGCTGCCGGCGATAGCTATGGACGGTCAGATTTAGATTGTGAATCAACACCACTGTGTTTTGTATTTGGTGATTTTAACGCCGCAATATCTACAATATTTTATAGCCATCTTTTAGATTGGGCCGCAGATAGTAATTTGCATCTGTGTGATACAATGTTTCAACCTCAAGATACTTTCACTTTCGTTAGTACGGCTCATGGCAGCACATCGTGGCTCGACCATGCTATAAGTACAGGTACCCTGCTCCCATATTTACGAGATTTTAATGTGCATTATAACTTGGCAATATCGGACCACTTTCCTGTGTCATGTAAAATTAATTTACAGTACAGTTTACTAAGTAGTACGGATGATATTAACATTGGTGCTACTGAACAAAAATGTGCCCGGCTTGATTGGTGCAAAGCGTCACCCCAGCAACTTTCTGCTTACGATAATAATCTCAATGTATTGCTGTCGCAAATAGATACCAATTGCATAGGTGCTAATAACGGTGAGTCTATTTTATGTACAGAGCATAAATCATGCATAGATTATTATTATAAATGTATAGTTGACTGCTTGTTAAGGGCAGCTGAATCGTCTATTCCTTCGAAAAAATCAGCCAATAGTGGAGCAAACAGAAATGTTCCCGGTTGGAACGATTTCCTGCGAGATAAATATAATTTATCCCGCCGTTTCTTTCTAATTTGGAAAAGTAATGGCTGTCCGAGAAATGGGCTCATATATGAGGAATACACGAAATCGAGATTTAACTTCAAGCGCTACATGCGCGAGTGCAAACGTAACGCAAACCAGATCCGCAGCGACAAATTAGCTGAGTTAATTTACTCGAACAACCAGAACGAATTTTGGAATAATGTCCGTAAACAGACGGGTGTTTCTACACCACTGTCTAATAAAGTGGGCAGTGCGGTACGTGAAAAAGAGGTTTGCGATATGTTTAAAAATAAATTTGAAACTTTATACAATGCGAACCAACCTGAGCCCCATAAAGCTGAGGTTGATCGTAAACTTGAAGGTATTAAATTTTGTGAATCAATGATTGTAACTCCGATAGAGGTGGTGTTTGCAATTGATAAGCTTGTTACAGGTAAAGTTGCCGGCCCGGATGGCATTTCTTGTGAATTTTTTATAAATGGTACTAAATCTCTATATGTTCACTTAGCAAATGTATTCACCTGTTTTAATGTTCATAGTTATATACCCGATGATTTTATGCGTTGTAACCTAATTCCTTTACTTAAAGACAAGAATGACGATATTACATCGCCCGACAATTATCGTGGCATAGCCATTGCCACAATTATGAGTAAGATATTTGAACATGTATATTGGTATGTTCTGCCATAGGCAGTCAACTGAACAATAAATAGCAATGTTCCAACCAGATATGTTATATTGCAGTATGGACTAAATGATACCGGTAGTAGTAAAGTACCCCAGTAGGAATCGACTTAGGTCCTACTAAGGTTTGTAATGACCTCCACCATTATATTAATATCTCCCAACTCCCTTTCATAAAGATATATTCATTGCTAGTATTAAATTAATCAAGTAATGAATATATCGAAATATAACTTAACTCAGTTAAATGTTTTAGAATACTTAAAACTGGTAATATATTATGTAGTTATTTGGGACTACCCAAACGCTTGTAGATCAGTTTATCGGGCTTAACTCGCTGCCGGGTGCTCCTTCGAACTGAATTCCATGATGAGTCTGATTGTACTGGAATCATTTGATTCGTCTCATTTGCATTAGTGTTTCTTTGTGTATGTTTCCACTCTGAACCGCAAAGCTCCTGCTGAACAGGTCGCAAGAAGAGTCGATTTCGATACAATGCTCGACCAGATTCAAGTTTGATCCGATATCTCCGATGGTTCGAGGTATCAATAACTGTGGCTAAACGATCCCATCGTTTGGTGACTGGATTTTGTACAAGAACTGTTGTACCATTCTCGATCGGGGTCAACGCAACAGCAGAACGATCGTGGTAAAATTGTCTCTTTACTGCATTTCTTAGTCGTGAACAATCCGCTTTGTCTGCACTTTTCTGCCAATCAGCAGAATAATATTGCCAATGAACAGGGAGTAGAGACCTTGTAGGGTGTCCAAATACTCGCTGTGAAGGTGACAATCCGTCCTTGTTCGGAGTATTCAATAATTCGATCACACCAGCTATATATTCATCGCTTGTAATATCACCTCCTGTTTTTGCTAATAAATATTTCATTTTCTTTACATTGACTTCAGCGTGGCCATTCCCTTTTGGGTATCTAGGAGAAGATGGTGACCAAGTAATTCCCCATTGTTTAAAGAATAACTGCATTTCTTCTGAAGCAAATTGAGGACCTTGATCTGAAGACAACTCATTTGGAATACCAGTCATAGAAAAGTAACGTTTGAACACAGAAATTGTATCAGTAGATGATGGATGGCTAACAAATTTTTCTGTTGTAGTATATCCTGAATATCTGTCAGCTATAATAATGTAATGTTGACCCGCATATTCATAAAAATCTGTTGATACAGATACAAATGCTCTTGGTGGAATATCCCGTTGTATCATTGGCTCCTGGATTTGTGACGGGCGGTAGAGTTGACAATCATGACATGATTCAATTGTTTTAATTATGTCATATGTATATCCTGGCCAATATACAGTTTGCCTTGCACGACGTTTAGTTTTTTCAATACCTTGATGGCTAGCATGTAATCGATGTAATATATTTTTCACTGAATTTGGTGGTATTACAATTTGACAGCCACGGAGAATTAAATTGTCATCTAATGACAGTTCGTCTTTAATGTTTTTAAACTGTTCAATGTAGTCAGACTTAATAGAAGATGGGAAATCATTTAAAATTGCAAGAATAAGTTGTCTGTAATCTGGGTCTTTTTGAGCATTTTCTCGAAGGTCATCTAATATTAGATCAGGTATTTCATTTGCAGAAGTTATTGCGACATTAACAATCAATTCTGATTGTTCAGCGATAAGTTCATCAATGAAATAGTCGTCTTCCTGTGGTTCACTCGTCGGGGCCCTTGAAAGGGCATCTGGAATGAAATGCTCTTTTCCTCTTTTCCAACATACGGTGAAACTATATGGTGTGAGTTTGGAACGGTAATTTAATACACGAGTGTTTTCTATATCGACTAGACCATATTGGTTGAATAGCGATACAAGGGGTTTATGATCAGTGATAACTTGGAAGGATGGTAAACCCGCTAAGTAGACGTGACACTTCTTAATGGCCCAAAGAATAGCCAGAGCCTCCAGTTCTACTGCAGCATAACGTGTCTCTACATCTCTAATGAATCGACTACCACATTGTATTAGTCGCCATTCGTTATCCTGTTTTTGCAATAACGCAAAACCAAGTCCATGGGAACGGGATGCATCAGTTTGGAGTGATGTTTCTGCTGATGGGTCGAACATTCCAAGTATGGGTGGTGATACAAGTAATTTTTTCAAATTTTCAAATATGTTAGTATGTTCTTGGAGCCACATAAATTCATTCTTTGTTTGTAGGAGCTGGCGAAGTGGGCTGGCTACAGCTGCGATTTCTTTACAAAATGATCCCAATTGATTTGTTAATCCTAGAAAACTTCTCAGGTCGGTTCGACTACAAGGGGTTGGGAAATCAGAGATTGCATCAATTTTTTTTTTGTCTGCTCTAATGGAACCATGTGAAATGGAATATCCAACAAAATTTATTTTATTGCTACATAAGATACTTTTATCTTTGTTTATGGTGATGTTATGTTTAGTGCATCTTTCTAGAACATTACATACTATGCGTACCAATTCTTGGAGTGTGGGAGCTCCGATGCCAACATCATCTATAACTTTATTCACATTTAATCCTGTGAGAGCACAGTCGCCACGATATGAGTAACTATCCCCAGTGGATACAAAACCCATTGGGGATCTCAAGAATTTGAACTTGCCAAATGGTGTTATGAAAACTGTTAAATCTTGTGAGGTTGAATCTAATTCCATCTGCCAATAACCCTTAGTGAAATCCAATTTGGCGAAATATTTATCTGTTGGTGTAAATCCGTTAATCGCCTCAGCGGGAGTTTTGGTATGATAAGAAGTTCTTTGAACTTGGTTGTTTAGTTTCGTTAGATCAACACATAATCTGACATCACCATTTGGTTTGGGGATGACGACTAGTGGATGACACCACTTCGTTGGTATATCTCCTACTGACTCAATTATTTTGCTTTTGATCATATACTCTATGTTTTTTCTGACTTTGTCCAATAAAGCATATGGTATTTGGCGAGCTGTATGGATGGCATAGGGGACAGCATCTTGCTTTAGACTGATAGACATCGGACTTCCAACTTCACCACCTTTCATAGTTTTTAATTCGATTGAATCATGGAAGACTTGAGAATATATAGTTTTTAGCTTATTATTGATTTCGAGTATTATTTGATCATCCATTGAACAGTTTTTTGGCAGATCATTAATCCAACTTTCTCGATCAGACCAAACATCAGATAATGGCTGTGTGTCCTTCTTTATGTTATTTATATTAGTATTCTCATTTTTGGGATAGGGGAAATGAGAACTAACAATTTGTAATTCACGACAGGTTTCGAGAGACAAGTAACAACCTGCTACATCGAAGCAAACTACAATTAATGCAATTGCATTGTGGTTTTTGATGCTGACGTTTGCAACAAAGGTTCCAGCTTGTTCTAAAGTTGTTCCTCCTATTGATAATATTCTACAATTCAATTTTGGGCCAAGTGGAAAATTGTTTGCGAAGCTGGTCTCGTTGAATGTTTTAATACCCATTACATTAGCTCCTGCGCCTGTATCTGCTAATGCAATAACTTCAGAACTAAATAAACAATTTTCAGGTTGAATGTTGACTGCTATCAATGGTTGTATAGATTTTTCAATAACGGTTATTGTTAATTTATCGCCAATTGTTTGACAGGGTATTTTTGTATAGGTATTAATATTCAAATTCGTATTATATTCATCTTCTTGTTCCTCATCGCTACTTTCAAAACAGATATTTTCATCATCATTATTTTCTTCTACCATATTAGCATTGGCAATGATTGCTTTGCTTGGACATACAGTTGTAAAATGTCCTAATCCACCACATGATATGCATTTTGCCTTGATTGCTGGACATTTATTAAACTGGTGGTTTGACTGACCACATCTATTGCAACGGGGTTTGTTAGATAATTTTTCAGCATTTTTTCTCTCTTCTTTCTGTGATTCATTTCTATTTGTCTTTGTTCTGTCGAAATTTTTCCACTTCCGTTTAATATATTCCGTTTTTCCAGCATTTACAGATTTTGTATGAAATGTAAGACATTTGTTTGTAAAAGATTCAGCACTTTCATTTAAACTTTTTGAAGCCGCACGTGCCGATTCTAAAGAAGTAATGAATTTTCTGGAATCATTAAAATCGAGTGGAGGGTCTTTTGAAATTAATTTTTGATTGTCTTCCTCATCAGAAATGGCCAATATCAACAAGGCTGTGTGTAATCTGTCAGTTGTTACTTTCTCTGTGTTAGCGTATTCACCCAACTCCTGAATTTCATTGCAGAGGGATGTGTATGATTGGCCATGTTTTTGTCGAATGGATAGTAAAGCACGCCAATCTAAGTTGCAGTTTCGGAGGGAACGGAGATAATGAAGAATATTGTTGTGAATTTCTTCAACTTCTTCATCTGTGTCTGCTGGGATATTTAATGTTCTGTTAATGATTCTTAAAAAACCTGGGGAGCAACAATCCCAAAATGCAGCAACTTGAGTTTCTCGGGAACGCAAATTGAATTCCATTAAACTGTGGTAATTACGCCATAATGGACGCCATTCTCTAAACTTTCTAAAATCAGTATCAGATTCTAGAATTGGTGGACGGCGAGGTGTTAATTTCGGAAAATCAGCTTGACTTCTTCTAGTACCGGTACTGCCTCCACCAACTGGGTGTGTAAATTGAACAGGAGTAGCAGCTGCAGCAGCAATTGCAATATCCCGTTGTTGTCGTGTTTTATCAGCTGCCTCAAAGGCTGATAATTTCTCTTGTGCTTGTAAAAGTTGTTCCTCGATGCTGTCAATGTCTTTATCTTCGTCACCATTGGATGCTTCAGGATGGCAAATTATAGTCATCTCACAGTCACGGAACCTTTGGAATTTCTTATCCCAATCATTCATTCGAGTAAATATTGAGGAGGGATATCCACGTTCATCTATTGCCAACATTTCGTATTCCTGTATTGCTGACAATGCTGCATTTCGAGCTTTTGTGACAGCTGCTTTGAATCCTCGTTTAGATGCTTTTAAAGATTTTAAATCTGTATTTTTTAAATCCATGCTTGTAGATGTAGGCCTACTGGCAATCAATTATACATGTACAATTAGGGGAAATCAATATTTATAAATTCAATAATCCGCGTTGTACTACCGGTCTAGGTTGTACTGGTATTGGTATAGAGATATATTAGTGCAGTAGAACCGGCACGGCCATCCGATCGAGCCCTAGTACAGTGGCCTATTCCTGTATTCTGCTATTCGTAGCCAATCTGCCAATTGCAGTAAATGGGTAGGCCTACCTGCCTACCTATCTCCTCAGTGGTCTTTTCTTTAGTATAAATATCTGACTGTCTGAAACAACCGATGTCAGAATAACAGAATAATGTAATAACTAGAAACTGCAAAACGGATCTGTTTTGCTGTTCAACTCTTGAGCCATAGTGATCCTGCTGGATACTGGGCTAATCCAGTAATCTGCTAATAACAGAATGAATTGGAAACAATGTGATTCGGTACCGGTATCGTCGCTTACCGCAGGGCTGCAGACCGCGCGTTATTTACCGCCTACCGTCAGACCATTAAGTTCAGAAGTTGTAATTAAGCAATTACAGTATAAGATGAAGCTAACTGTAGCCTGTAGCCGCTATTGTAGATTCATAAATCGCAGCGCCATGGTATGTTCTGCCATAGGCAGTCAACTGAACAATAAATAGCAATGTTCCAACCAGATATGTTATATTGCAGTATGGACTAAATGATACCGGTAGTAGTAAAGTACCCCAGTAGGAATCGACTTAGGTCCTACTAAGGTTTGTAATGACCTCCACCATTATATTAATATCTCCCATATATATTGATCGTTTTTGTGATAAGTTACATACTTCGAACTCGCAATTTGGCTTTAAGCAAAATTACGGCACCGAACTCTGTATCTTCACTTTGAAAGAAATTATTCAGCATTATCTTGAAAATGATTCAGCAGTTTACGTGTGTTTTATTGACTCATCAAAAGCTTTTGATTTAGTAAATCATTACACACTTTTTAAAAAACTTATAGATAGGGGCATACCGTTGTTTTATATTCGGCCGATTAAATTTTGGTACAAATTTCAACAATTAGGTGTACTTTGGGGTGGTTTTATTTTTAACTATTTTCATGTTTCTAACGGGACCAAACAAGGTGGTATTTTATCTCCGTATTTATATAGCGTATATCTTGATGACCTGAGTAGGGAATTAAATAACAGTAATGTGGGGCGAGCCACGAAGTTGGCGGAGCCTTAGCGAATTGACACTGTTAGGGGGTGGGTCAATTTATGCAAATAGTTGTCGTCGTCGTCGTCGTCGTTGTCGTCGTCGTCGTCGTCGTCGTCGTCGTCGTCGTCGTCGTCGTCGTCGTCGTCGTCGTCGTCGTCGTCGTCGTCGTCGTCGTCGTCGTTGTCGTCGTCGTCGTTGTCGTCGTTGTCGTCGTCGTCGTCGTCGTCGTTACGATTTTGACATGCTAATAACTTTGTCGGATTTAAAGCTGCCAAGTTGAAAATTTGTAGGTATCAATATGAGCAAAAGTTGAGATTTTTGAGAGACTTTCAGACACCATCAGTGCAATGGTCTCCCGCTAGAGGGCCACATGTCTAAACATTAAATGCCCTCCCATTTCTTTGCTTTTAATCCGTTTAAGCTGAAACTTGGCAGATATGTATTAGACCATTAGCTGTGACTTTCAAAGGAGGCGAATCCATCTGCAGTTCTCCAGTCTGCCGCTAGAGGGCCAAAGGTCTGAAAGTGAAATCGTTGTCGTCGTTACAATTTTGACATGCTAATAACTTTGTCGGATTTAAAGCTGCCAAGTTGAAAATTTGTAGGTATCAATATGAGCTAAAGTTTAGATTTTTGAGAGACTTTCAGACACCATCAGTGCAATGGTCTCCCGCTAGAGGGCTACATGTCTAAACATTAAATGCCCTCCCATTTCTTTGCTTTTAATCCGTTTAAGCTGAAACTTTGCAGTAAACTTGGAAACTTGGAAATATGTATTAGACCATTAGCTGTGACTTTCAAAGGAGGCGAATCCATCTGCAGTTCTCCAGTCTGCCGCTAGAGGGCCAAATGTCTGAAAGTGAAATCGTTGTCGTCGTTATGATATTGATTTCCTTTAACTTTGTCGAATTTAAAGCTGCCAAGTTGAAAATTTGTTTTGTTGAAAATCAGTTCAACAGTCACCCGCTATAGGACTACTTTATGCCTGAAAGTGAATAGATTCTCCCGTCTCATTGATTTTAATCAGTTTAAGCTGAATCTTGCCATATATTCTGGACCACATGCTGCGTCTTTGTGGGGGGGGGGGGGGGGGAGATTTAATCGGTCTGCCGCTATACGACGAAATTTCTGAAAGTGAGATCCGTCTCTCATTTCGTTATCCGTTATTCAAGATGAAACTTGGCCGATGTACGTATGTACTATTCATCCATAGGCTGTGTCTTTGTGGGGCTGGAGACCCTAATCCATCTTCAGTTCTCACTATACCGCTAGAGTCAGAAATGTCTGAATAGAAATGAAAGAGGTAAAAAGTGATTAGGCGAAATCTGCTTAAAATTTGCTAATACAGTAATACTTTCGAATTAGTACTTAAATTAAATTTAAGTCACGTGCTGCGCGAAGGCCCCACTTCGTGTAGGTTGTATGATGTCTGGTGTCCGCTCTAATCATATGATGTATGCCGATGATTTGTCTATGTTTTCAAATTCGATTACTGGACTGCAAAAACTGCTACATATTTTTGAAAAATATGCACTTCTACATTCGATTACGGTTAATCTTAAAAAATCCAAATGCATGTATTATTTCCCTAAATCGTGTAAAAACTCAAATGTAGGACAAGTATCTTTAAATATTAATAAGTTAACAATAGTGCACGAGATTAAATATTTAGGTCATATACTTTGCGATAATACAGACGATAATTCGGATATTCATAATCAATTAAGATCATTTTATAAACGTGCTAATACCATTATTAAAAAATTTGCAAATTGTACTACAGCCGTAAAAGTTAAATTATTTCGATGTTTTTGTACTCAATTTTATTGTAACGCTTTGTGGTCTAGATTAAATTACTCTGCTTCTGTGCATAATAAATTAAGAGTAGCATATAATACAGCGGACAGACGCTTTTTCGGTAAAATTGTTTAGTGATCGACCTTGTTTCCATGAGGTTGCCGTGAGGACCAGCCAGTGCATAATCTTGTACTTTAGCAGCCTCATGGAGTGAATAAGCATGGTGGACAGTCCATGACTTTCTTGAGACGCATCTTAAAGGACACTGGCCTTGAAGATGCGGATGATCTAGCAAACGTCATGGGTGATAGGGAGTTGTGGCGTCGCAATTTTGTCGATAAGCCGGCACAGCATTCTCAAAAATGCAGCTGCAATGCAGCATGCCGATCCTAGTAGTTGTTTTCATGGATTTGAGGGCACTTTTAATTTTCCAGTTTTTATTTCTCAACTATTTCATGATAAATATCATTGCGGCGGGAAGTTTCGGGAACATTATATAATAACTGAAGATTAAATAAAGGGCATTAAAATTAATTATTGGCTTGCGATTTGAAAATATTTGAATACCTTTTAATATATTTTTATTATATGTCTCAGTGCAATATCTTCATACATAAATACATTCTTGGCGTTTTTCTGTTTCTTCTTAATCTTACAAGTACGAAGTCACAACTATTTCAGCGAAAAAATAACATTTCAACATTACAATGGAAACTGATATACAGAGAGAACAACATACTGACATAGTAAAAGGTGAAAAAGAAAGAATAATAAAGGATTGAATTGTGAATTTGAGACATAAATGTGATTGGACCATATTTATATCATCTTTTACTCCATAATAATAAAAATGTGAAAACATTATGTATATACAACGATATGATCTTCTGTAACATTATTTACACATAATTTAATAAATTTAATAAATGCCGCACTTTAATAACCACTGTTGACCTTGATACTAAAAGTAACTCAATTTAAATAAAATGTTATGTGAGAATCCGTCATAATGCCACGGAGACAGAATCATTATTGAAAAAAAACAGAAACATATTAACCGAATATTATGCAGCTTTAAGAATAATTAATGAAATTATCCGTCTACAATAAATGCCGAAATATTAAATTAGCAACATAAATTTCAGAAAAATAACTATCGGAATTTATATAATATATATAAATCTTTCACTCAACAAATTATTAAACAATTTTAATTAATATATAATTAATATGGCACCTTTATAGCTGGAAATGTGATAATTAAATTCTGGAATAATACAAGATTAAGCGAAAGTGAAGTAAATAGACTTGTGCGGTTCATTTATTATCAACAATAAAGCCATCGACGTACTTCCGAATCGGAGCTAATTTCCGACGCAATTCGCCTCCGACACTATCCGATCTCATATAGTCAACCGGCGGTTTCTGCGAAGGTTTGGCTACTTCGTCTGCTGACTGCACTGTTGGTTCAGTATGATCAGTCGCAGGCGGTGTTGGTGAGTGTCGTGTATCTGATTGGTCTGAAGACATTCTCGGCGGTTGTCCGTTCTCTGATTGGTTATCAGATACACTAGGTTGCGGTCCGTTCTCTGATTGGTTATCAGATACACTAGGTTGTGGTCCGTTCTCTGATTGGTTATCCGATACACTAGGTTGTGGTCCGTTCTCTGATTGGTTATCAGAGACTAGAGGCTTGTCATCCACATGTGATTGGTCGACAGATTGACTTGCTTGGTCCACTTCTCGGGATGGTTCAACGTTTTGTTTCTCAGTTTCTTTTATTACCGGTTTCTCAGACACGGGAATAACTATGTTCTCGGGAATTTGTGACGGTGGTTGTTGCTCAGCAACTGAAAATAACAAGACAATACAAAAAACAATCTGTTTAGTGTACACAATAACGCAGACTGTATAAATGTTGTTCTACCACAATATATGTAAGTACAACTAACCAACCAACCAAACAAACAAATAATAGTATCTTACACTAATTGCAGAGTCAATTTGTAGGGTTACTATTACTGTGTTCACCTAATATCGGTTCAGTAATGTTGGCCTACATACAGGTAGGCACGCAACATACCGAATACAGAATCATCTATATTTTCCACAACCCTATCCGAGTGATTTATTCGAGGGTCTTCAACTTTAATTGGCTCAATGATTTCTATATCGATAACTTTATCGCCAGATTTCGAAT
This sequence comes from Nemertoderma westbladi, assembly GCA_032718475.1. Classification (NCBI taxonomy): domain Eukaryota; kingdom Metazoa; phylum Xenacoelomorpha; order Nemertodermatida; family Nemertodermatidae; genus Nemertoderma; species Nemertoderma westbladi. The sequence continues at coordinate 56,462 of JAUCBJ010008015.1, forward strand.
GCTTTCGGTGGGCTCTTAGTAACTCATCTAAAAGATTAATTGTTTTCTAAGAATACAAACACCGTGGGGAATATAACGACGGCAGAGTAGTTTTTCGAGTTTAGATGCGGATTCTATTAGACAGTGTAACACCAATTATTGTTTCAGTGAAGTCCATATAATGATAATAATTTAGCGAAAATTATTCAAGATAAGTTAGTTTAAATAGAAAATGGCAGTTAAGCTGTGAGGAGGCCTACCATTAAGCCCGAACCCTAAATGCTCAGTTAGTCTTTAAATTTAGTATCAATGATTTATAATATATTTATAATTAAACTAAATGTTTCAAATCGCCAAAAAGAATAGAAAAAACAATTCAGTTAATAAGACCTTAATGTAGTAAGCGGCGGGGTAGCTCAGTTGGTTGAGCACCGGGCCTGCAATCTAATGGTTGTAGGTTCAGCCCCGCCAGGTTCCACTCAGCCTTTCATCCACTGGGGTCGATAAAATGAGTACCAGTTAAATAACTGGGAGCAAATCTTGGGATAGGAGTAGCGCCCACCCCTACCCTCGGGTAGCAGCTATCGAAAGAGGAGCCTTCGGGTCACCTCCGGCTTCGGCCGACTGTTTACTTGCTTTGCTTTGCTTGCTAATGTAGTAATCCTACTGTACAAGTTGCCATGTTGGTTAGAGCGCCTGTCTTCCAATCGGAATGCCGTGAGTTCGAGCCCCAGATAAGGAACAGCTTCCTCCCTCTCCTGTCACATCCGTTGATAACTTTAGTTTACTTTTAGGTTACACTGTTGCCGAACAGTGAGGATTACGATATTTATCGTATAAGTGAGGAGATTTAAGGCGAGGGTGAGACTAGAGACGCAGATTGCATGAATATTATAGCGGAACGTGCAAAAGGTGGAACTAAAAGCAGGCGTGAAACAGCAATAATTTGTTTTGTGCAGAAGTAAATCATAAATTAGATATTGAAAAGTACGCACTTGATTTATTGCAAGTTATTGAAAGCTGTGCAGTAGACTGTTTATCTAATAGAAATGATAAGAATGGTGCTGGTACATTTGATAGGCCTATGCTCCCAGGTTGGAATGAAAATGTTAAACCTTTCCGTGACGAGTCAATCTTTTGGCATAGTGTCTGGGTGTCTGCTGGGTGTCCGAATGTTTCTCAAAATGCACATCTATTTCATATGCGTAGAGTTACAAGGGCTCAGTTTAAATATGCTGTGCGACGGTTGAAACGCGCTTCTGATAACATTCAGCGAGACAAATTACTGCAAGCCTGTTTGAGAAACAATCAACAGATATTCGAGGAGATTAAGAAGCTGCGTCGGGTGTCGCCTGTAGTTAGTTCTAGAATAGATGACTGTGTTGACTCACAGTCAATAGCTGATCGCTTTGCTTCAATTTACTCCACATTGTTTAATCAACCTTATAACTCAAATTTGGAAGGTTTACGGCAGCAGATTCATGAGAAATTGGACAGTTGTGATAGGGATGCATTGCCGCTTATAACTTCAGAGCTAGTTTGGGAGGCTATGAATAAGCTTAAAAGTTCTAAGACAGATGTAGCCTTTGGATTTGATTCGGACTGCTTAATCAATGCGGGCCCGGAATTTAGAGAGCAATTAGTTAGGTTATTTAACTTGTTTCTTGTTCATGGTTTTGTACCTCAATTTCTTCTGACTTGCGTTATATTACCTTTAATTAAAGATAAGCTGGGTGATCAAGCCGTCTCTAGTAACTACCGTGCAATAGCTTTGTCATCATTGTTAATCAAACTATTTGAATGGGTAATGTTGCTGTCACAATCTGAATGCCTTTCATTGGATGAGCTGCAGTTCGGTTTTCAGTCTGGTACGGGGACAAGCCAGTGCTCGTGGGTGGCCTCAGAGGTGATTGGTCATTACTCCAGGTACAATACACCAGTATATGGGAGTCTACTTGACCTCACAAAGGCATTCGATATGGTCGAGTGGTGTAAACTATTCTTGGAACTGATCAAAAAGGGTTTCTCTCCATTATTCCTACGTACCCTACTGTGGATATATTCCAATCAATCCTGTTGTGTCCGTTGGAATGAAACTTTATCGTCTCCTTTCGGTATTTCTAATGGTGTAAAACAGGGATCTGTGGCCTCGCCAATTCTTTTTTGCATTCTTCTCAACTCGCTCCTTGTGCGTCTGCGAGAGGCAGGTGTAGGATGCTGGATAGGCACATATTTCTTGGGTGCACTAGCATACGCGGATGATATTTTCTTGTTGTGCCCATCTCTGTGCGGCCTTCAGTTTATGGTTTCATTATGCGAAAGATTTGCACAAGATAATGATTTAGTTTTCAGTACAAAGGTAACTCCAGAGAAGTCTAAATCGAAATGTATTGCATTCAGCAACTCGACGCGTTGGAGGGAACCTGCTGCCAGAATACATTTAAATGGTCACGATTTGCCATGGGTTCGTGAGGCAGTTCATTTGGGGCATGTTTTTGATTTTCGCAATAGTATGGTGTCTGATGTACTGAAAAAACGCGGCCAATTAATAGGTAAATTAAATGCACTAAGACAAGAGTTTTATTTTTCTGATCCTTATTTATTGTGCGATATCCAGCGGATTTACGCAACTTGTCTTTTTGGGAGTAATCTATGGGACCTTTTTTCAGACAGTACATCTAGAATTTATACATCGTGGAATATTAATATTAGATTAATATTCAGATTACCTTACAATACACATAGATTTATTGTAGAGAATTTGGTACCTTTTAAGCATCCGTGCGTAATGTTGCAAACTCGTTATGTTAAATTTGTTAACTCTTTACTCACATCTAATAAACGTATTATACGATTTTTGGCTGAATTGTGCGTTTTTGATTGTAGGACACGTTCGGGCACAAATTTACGAAATATTGGTAACCGGTGTAACATATATAATTTACGTTCTCTGGTCCCAAGGTTTGCTAATAGTTTGAGTTATGCACATGTGCCTGTTGGTAATGAATGGCGGGTTCCTTTGTTACAAGAACTTATTAATTGTCGGTTAAATAACGCTAGTGTTCCCGGTTTTGATTCTCTTGAACTAGATAATATTATAAATTTTGCTGCCACTGCATGATTCTTCTCTTAGTTTGTTGGTTAGGGTTTAATACACTTACATTTTACCAATATTTTGTCTTGTTTCTGTTTCAGTCTGTGCTTTTGTTATTTTATAGTTTAGGTGGTCGATTTGTGCACATTAATTACGGTGTACCAAACTATATTTTGTTTGTGTATAAAATTAAATTAAAAAAAAAAAAAATAATAATTCTAGAACGCTCGCGATACGTGTTTCCATGGCTACCACATTAGATGGGCAATTAATAAATACCCTAGCTTTGTTATAAATATGGAAATTTGAAGATAAATATTTATTCACCAGTAAAGATTCAAATTATGAAATCATGACAACTTCATCTAAAGTTTTCTGATTAGAACTTCTAATACCCAGTGATGCAGGTGTTAAAAAAAGTGGTAGTTCTGGGGGATTTAATCACTGCAAGTGTTGGCGGGTTACAACAGTAGTTACTCTCTATTTTAAAGAAAGTGGACATACAGATAGAGTCTTAGCGAAGTGGTACTTTATGCATATTGTATTCAACCGGTTTTCGGTAGACCGACAAAAATAAGAAACACAACAAGGAAGGCAACACCCCCCACCCGCCCCGCAACTAACATCCGCACAAATACGAAATAAAACAAAACACAAATACGAAACACCATTTTCATTTGATAACATTGTTTCTATGATTTTTGATCTCTCCCACTCCCACCACCAGTGATGCACCCATGCTACCTACCTGTTGTAGGTGGGGGTTGGTTGCTTGACCCAGAAACGATGTAGTAAATGGCTGCTTGATTCCCAGTGATTTACATACCCGTGATAGTTTATTTAATGCGACCGTGTTTGGATGTGTTTTCAAATAGATGCGAAACAGATTGTTTTTGTATTTATTATATCTCGTCTCGTCGAAATATCAATGTTAATTACCAATTACGGGAAAGAACCACGTTACATAGACACGTAATTCTAACCAAAACAATAAACGAAAGATACAGTTTTATATTTGTAATTCGGAATTGTGTGGGTCGGAATTGCCCCGGTCGGAATTGTCCGTACAAATTTAAATTTGTCCGTACACCTTTTACCTTTACCTTTATATCAGCTGATATTTGTTCCGCCCCTCAACTGAGCTCAGACTGAGGTTTTATTAAACCGTCAGCAGTTACCCAGTCTGCCGCTAGGGAGTAAAAGTGATTAGGAGAAATCTGCTTATATTTTGCTTATAATTTTTTCGAGTTGACAATTAACATTAATTTATTTCACGTGCCTCGCGAAGGCACTTCGAGCCGTTAATGCACAATTTATATTATATTTATCCGGACCACGAAATGAGAAAGATTTACCTGAAACGTTCAGCAAAGGTTTATTGTGAGTAACGGGAACTGCTATATAATACAATGGAGTAACATAATAAAACCAGATGTTTTGAACTGATTGCATATTATATAGTTTATATTATATATACCGGCATTAAGTTGTATAAATAATTACGTCAAAATCAGTTTAACGAATAAATTATAATTAAAATATTAACAAAAAAAATACGATGTAACATTTTATAACTCAAACAATAACGGATCGATTTTCTACCTTTTTCAGACGAGAAACTGTCCCAAAAAAAACGTTCAATAAAAACGGAGTAAAAATAATTGAATGATATAACGTTATCTGTATGAAATAAGTTGATTCCAGAAGAAATCGTAACTTCGCTATTTAACAGTTTGAAATTGTATTTTGTTCTACAAACTTTTTATTTTGAAGCGATAAATGTTAATATTCAATCGGTATTTATTGGCTCAGGTGGGACGTTATTTGGGTCAGTTTATCAGTCTAAAATAAAAAAGGAAAAACGTCTCAAAAAAACCTCCAAATAAAAACTGGTGACTTTCGCTAAGCCGTTTTCAACAAAATTAATTAGTAATAAATCTTAAGATTAATGTTAAGCAACTCTAAATTTACTAACAAAACACAAAAAGTAAACAATTAAGTATTAGTTGTTCCCATGAGTAGATCATATTTATTTCTACCTGAACTATCAGCTAATTCGTCAATATCTAACTGCTGTTTGACCCCAGTGGTTGCGATAACAGCTGGTTGGATCTCTATCAACGGCTTGATTGAGTTCGAATCACCGGCAGCGTTCATTGGGGGAGTCGGGGATCTCGTATTCAACTCGATCTTGTGATTGGACCAATTACTTTTACTGTATTTCTTCGTCATCGAATCGGGATTGGATGAAGACGACGGGAATGCCGAACTCTTCCGAGCCGTGGTAGACAACGTCGGGGGGTCGGCCTATTCGAATCAATTAAACTTGAATTAAATTAAAAACATTTAAAAAATTGAAAGAAATAAACTTTTATCTTAATCCCGGTTCACATATACATTCGCAGTGACAGCACGGTGGTTTTTCGTCACGTTTTGACTGCACTTTAACAGCGCCCTCCGCGTTTTCGGAGCGCTGTAACCAAAAACCCAAACCCTGTGATTGGTCAGCATTGCGCTCTCACAAAGCTGCCATGCGTTGTCACAGCAAAGTGTATCTGTTAGCCGAACTTTGGTCCTGGCCTACTCCTATGTGACAATCATACAGTAAGCAGGGAGGAGTTTACTAGCATGTAAATCAGCCCAGTAATTGATTCCAGCAGACTGAGGCGAGTCTTGCTGTGTCTCATTTCTGTTTATGATGCGAACAGGTATTCCTTGGCTTGATGAGCATAAAAGACTCTCCCATTCAAAATTATAACAACACCGTATCCTTTGTTCCATATTTCTAATCAGCTTACCGCACTACTTGTACCAGATCTGTTTCCTCTAATCCTTTCTATTACTTACCGCACTGCTTGTACCAGATCTGTTGCCTCTAATCCTTTCTATTACTTACCGCACTGCTTGTACCAGATCTGTTGCCTCTAATCCTTTCTATTACTTACCGCACTGCTTGTACCAGATCTGTTGCCTCTAATCCTTTCTATTACTTACCGCACTGCTTGTACCAGATCTGTTGCCTCTAATCCTTTCTATTACTTACCGCACTGCTTGTACCAGATCTGTTGCCTCTAATCCTTTCTATTACTTACCGCACTGCTTGTACCAGATCTGTTGCCTCTAATCCTTTCTATTACTTACCGCACTGCTTGTACCAGATCTGTTGCCTCTAATCCTTTCTATTACTTACCGCACTGCTTGTACCAGATCTGTTGCCTCTAATCCTTTCTATTACTTACCACACTGCTTGTACCAGATCTGTTGCCTCTAATCCTTTCTATTACTTACCACACTGCTTGTACCAGATCTGTTGCCTCTAATCCTTTCTATTACTTACCACACTGCTTGTACCAGATCTGTTGCCTCTAATCCTTTCTATTACTTACCGCACTGCTTGTACCAGATCTGTTGCCTCTAATCCTTTCTATTACTTACCACACTGCTTGTACCAGATCTGTTGCCTCTAATCCTTTCTATTACTTACCACACTGCTTGTACCAGATCTGTTGCCTCTAATCCTTTCTATGACTTACCGCACTGCTTGTACCAGATCTGTCGCCTCTAATCCTTTCTATTACTTACCGCACTGCTTGTACCAGATCTGTTGCCTCTAATCCTTTCTATTACTTACCGCACTGATTGTACCAGATCTGTTGCCTCTAATCCTTTCTATTACTTACCGCACTGCTTGTACCAGATCTGTTGCCTCTAATCCTCTCTATTACTTACCGCACTGCTTGTTCCAGATCTGTTGCCTCTAATCCTTTCTATTACTTACCGCACTGCTTGTACCAGATCTGTTGCCTCTAATCCTTTCTATTACTTACCGCACTGCTTGTACCAGATCTGTTGCCTCTAATCCTTTCTATTACTTACCGCACTGCTTGTAACAGATCTGTTGCCTCTAATCCTTTCTATTACTTACCGCACTGCTTGTACCAGATCTGTTGCCTCTAATCCTTTCTATTACTTACCGCACTGCTTGTACCAGATCTGTTACCTCTAATCCTTTCTATTACTTACCGCACTGCTTGTACCAGATCTGTTGCCTCTAATCCTTTCTATTACTTACCGCACTGCTTGTACCAGATCTGTTGCCTCTAATCCTTTCTATTACTTACTGCACTGTTTGTACCAGATCTGTTGCCTCTAATCCTTTCTATTACTTACTGCACTGCTTGTTCCAGGATCTGTTGCCTCTAATCCTTTCTATTACTTACCGCACTGCTTTTACCAGATCTGTTGCATCTAATCCTTTCTATTACTTACCGCAATGCTTGTACCAGATCTGTTTCCTCTAATCCTTTCTATTACTTACCGCACTGCTTGTACCAGATCTGTTGCCTCTAATCCTTTCTATTACTTACCGCACTGCTTGTACCAGATCTGTTGCCTCTAATCCTTTCTATTACTTACCGCACTGCTTGTACCAGATCTGTTGCCTCTAATCCTTTCTATTACTTACCGCACTGCTTATACCAGATCTGTTGCCTCTAATCCTTTCTATTACTTACCGCACTGCTTGTACCAGATCTGTTTCCTCTAATCCTTTCTATTACTTACCGCACTACTTGTACCAGATCTGTTGCCTCTAATCCTTTCTATTACTTACAGCACTACTTGTACCAGATCGAGGTCCTCTAATCCCTTTTGCTAAGTATCCTTTCCTCCGCATCGCATCTCGCACAGGTTTCGCCATGAGACAATGAAAAATAAATATAAAAACTCCCTGAAATACAAAAAGAGAACATAGTAAATTATTCTTTAAGAATAGTGAACTAATTGTAGTTCATTAAACAATATTCGAGTTAGTGGCATGATTTAGTTCGAGAATAGTCGAGTTAGTAACGTGAGTTAGATCGAGAATAGTCGAGTTAGTGACGTGAGTTAGATCGAGAATAGTCGAGTTAGTGACGTGAGTTAGGTCGAGAATAGTCGAGTTAGTGGCGTGAGTTAGTTCGAGTATATTCGAGTTAGTGACGTGAGTTAGTTAGATCGAGAATAGTCGAGTTAGTGACGTGAGTTAGTTAGATCGAGAATAGTCCAGTTAGTGACGTGAGTTAGTTAGATCGAGAATAGTCCAGTTAGTGACGTGAGTTAGTTCGAGAATAGTCGAGTTAGTGACGTGAGTTAGTTAGATCGAGAATAGTCGAGTTAGTGACGTGAGTTAGTTAGATCGAGAATAGTCGAGTTAGTGACGTGAGTTAGTTAGATCGAGAATAGTCGAGTTAGTGACGTGAGTTAGGTCGAGAATAGTCGAGTTAGTGGCGTGAGTTAGTTCGAGTATATTCGAGTTAGTGACGTGAGTTAGTTAGATCGAGAATAGTCGAGTTAGTGACGTGAGTTAGGTCGAGAATAGTCGAGTTAGTGGCGTGAGTTAGTTCGAGAATAGTCGAGTTAGTGACGTGAGTTAGATCGAGAATAGTCGAGTTAGTGACGTGAGTTAGGTCGAGAATAGTCGAGTTAGTGGCGTGAGTTAGTTCGAGTATATTCGAGTTAGTGACGTGAGTTAGTTCGAGAATAGTCGAGTTGGTGACGTGAGTTAGTTCGAGAATAGACGAGTTAGTAACGTGAGTTAGATCGAGAATAGTCGAGTTAGTCTGTCCGACAATAACTACGAGTCTGATAAATTCCCGAAAACTGGTCCCTAAAGATCTACAAAATTTGTTTTCTGTATTTATGTACATTTATTGTAAATGTTTATGTAGCGATATTCGTTGCCACATTATGTGTTGCATAATAATAATAGCCGCATTATGGTAATCCGCGCCACAGAATAACAACATCATTACCGGTAAAGCAACTATTTAGTGGTTTTTTTTCATGATTTAAAAATACCATTGACAGACAATTTAATAAAACAAAATGTTTGAGAATTAAATCAATATGTAATCGCATCATTGGAGTAGTTGAATTCAACCAGAGTGAATGAGCAGTTAATAACCCACCGTTAATCCGTAACATACTCAACATGTACGAAATTGTCGCGTTTCATAAGTAGTTACTAGTGATTTTACTCTAATATGAATGAATGGTTAATGAAGGTAATATGAATGGTTAGAGCAACCCGGAGGTCACCAGTTCGATCCCACCTGGACGTCATTGCTTAATTTACTAAACTAAACCGAGCGAAAATTATAATAATTAGAGACATTCGGATTAGAGGTCGGCTAACCCGAACTGATGGTGCAATAAGATACCCCGAATATATAATTTCACTAACCTGAGTCGAGATTAATATATTGAATAAATATTGTAACACGACTGCCTCTTCAGTTACAGCAAAAACACCGATCACCCAAGAGACTCCGAAAACTGGAACAATAACGCATAAACTCCAAACGCCTCCCCTACAACACAAAAACAGAAAAGTTAATATCGAAAAACGCACCTAAACCTTGTGTAGACACAAAATATGAAAAAATATAATATTATTAACTTAATGAAATAAAATAAAATTAATAAAATAATATTATAATATAATTCCAATATAAATCCAACTCTATAGCAAATGGAGCGGAAAAAATGAATTCGCCACCAGCGGGGATCGAACCCGCGTCTCCCGATAAACGTTCAGGTATGCTAACACCTACTACACCACGGAGTTGGATCATCCTTAGTCCTGTTTAATTACTTAATGATTTATACAATCTATGGATGTTAAACACAAATGCAATAATATTAATATTAATATTATAAACATCTCTATTTATAATTAAATTGTGTAGGTGTTTGTAGGTGTGGTAAAAATCACAAAAAGAATATTTTTCCAGCAGCAATAGCGTTGAATGTTATTGGGTTTATTGTACTGTATTACTAACGAGATGGTGAATATTGAAAAAATGATTTCCAAGACAATAAATACAACGCGATGCTAGTGAGAGACAATATTTACAAATCCTCAGAATATCAACCCATGATGAGTTACGGGGGTTTATTACGATGTGGTTTAGCAATTAAATAGCCTCGCAGTCTAAATCATGCAGCTTCCCAACGACGATAGCTCAGCTATTTCTACACGAAATTGTTATGTTTATATTGTCTTGTTTTTACATATTTGGCGATATGTACCTGAATTAAAACATTCCAGGAGATAATTCAATGTAACTCACTTGATCTGTTCTATCCAGGAGATAATTCAATGTAACTCACTTGATCTGTTCTATCCAGGAGATAATTCAATGTAACTCACTTGATCTGTTCTATCCAGGAGATAATTCAATGTAACTCACTTGATCTGTTCTATCCAGGAGATAATTCAATATAACTCACTTGATCTGTTCTATCCAGGAGATAATGAAATGTAACTCACTTGATCTGTTCTATCCAGGAGATAATTCAATGTAACTCACTTGATCTGTTCTATCCAGGAGATAATTCAATGTAACTCACTTGATCTGTTCTATCCAGGAGATAATTCAATGTAACTCACTTGATCTGTTCTATCCAGGAGATAATTCAATGTAACTCACTTGATCTGTTCTATCCAGGAGATAATTCAATGTAACTCACTTGATCTGTTCTATCCAGGAGATAATTCAATGTAACTCACTTGATCTGTTCTATCCAGGAGATAATTCAATGTAACTCACTTGATCTGTTCTATCCAGGAGATAATTCAATGTAACTCACTTGATCTGTTCTATCCAGGAGATAATTCAATATAACTCACTTGATCTGTTCTATCCAGGAGATAATTCAATGTAACTCACTTGATCTGTTCTATCCAGGAGATAATTCAATGTAACTCACTTGATCTGTTCTATCCAGGAGATAATTCAATGTAACTCACTTGATCTGTTCTATCCAGGAGATAATTCAATGTAACTCACTTGATCTGTTCTATCCAGGAGATAATTCAATGTAACTCACTTGATCTGTTCTATCCAGGAGATAATTCAATGTAACTCACTTGATCTGTTCTATCCAGGAGATAATTCAATGTAACTCACTTGATCTGTTCTATCCAGGAGATAATTCAATGTAACTCACTTGATTTGTTCTATCCAGGAGATAATTCAATGTAACTCACTTGATTTGTTCTATCCAGGAGATAATTCAATGTAACTCACTTGATCTGTTCTATCCAGGAGATAATTCAATGTAACTCACTTGATCTGTTCTATCCAGGAGATAATTCAATGTAACTCACTTGATCTGTTCAATGTAACTCACTTGATCTGTTCTATCCAGGAGATAATTCAATGTAACTCACTTGATCTGTTCTATCCAGGAGATAATTCAATGTAACTCACTTGATCTGTTCTATCCAGGAGATAATTCAATGTAACTCACTTGATCTGTTCTATCCAGGAGATAATTCAATGTAACTCACTTGATCTGTTCTATCCAGGAGATAATTCAATGTAACTCACTTGATCTGTTCTATCCAGGAGATAATTCAATATAACTCACTTGATCTGTTCTATCCAGGAGATAATTCAATGTAACTCACTTGATCTGTTCTATCCAGGAGATAATTCAATGTAACTCACTTGATCTGTTCTATCCAGGAGATAATTCAATGTAACTCACTTGATCTGTTCTATCCAGGAGATAATTCAATGTAACTCACTTGATCTGTTCTATCCAGGAGATAATTCAATGTAACTCACTTGATCTGTTCTATCCAGGAGATAATTCAATGTAACTCACTTGATCTGTTCTATCCAGGAGATAATTCAATGTAACTCACTTGATCTGTTCTATCCAGGAGATAATTCAATGTAACTCACTTGATTTGTTCTATCCAGGAGATAATTCAATGTAACTCACTTGATCTGTTCTATCCAGGAGATAATTCAATGTAACTCACTTGATCTGTTCTATCCAGGAGATAATTCAATGTAACTCACTTGATCTGTTCAATGTAACTCACTTGATCTGTTCAATGTAACTCACTTGATCTGTTCTATCCAGGAGATAATTCAATGTAACTCACTTGATCTGTTCTATCCAGGAGATAATTCAATGTAACTCACTTGATCTGTTCTATCCAGGAGATAATTCAATGTAACTCACTTGATTTGTTCTATCCAGGAGATAATTCAATGTAACTCACTTGATCCGTTCTATCCAGGAGATAATTCAATGTAACTCACTTGATCTGTTCAATGTAACTCACTTGATCTGTTCTATCCAGGAGATAATTCAATGTAACTCACTTGATCTGTTCTATCCAGGAGATAATTCAATGTAACTCACTTGATTTGTTCTATCCAGGAGATAATTCAATGTAACTCACTTGATCTGTTCTATCCAGGAGATAATTCAATGTAACTCACTTGATCTGTTCAATGTAACTCACTTGATCTGTTCAATGTAACTCACTTGATCTGTTCAATGTAACTCACTTGATCTGTTCAATGTAACTCACTTGATCTGTTCAATGTAACTCACTTGATCTGTTCAATGTAACTCATTTGATCTGTTCTATCCAGGAGATAATTCAATGTAACTCACTTGATCTGTTCTATCCAGGAGATAATTCAATGTAACTCACTTGATCTGTTCTATCCAGGAGATAATTCAATGTAACTCACTTGATCTGTTCTATCCAGGAGATAATTCAATGTAACTCACTTGATCTGTTCTATCCAGGAGATAATTCAATGTAACTCACTTGATCTGTTCTATCGATAATTCAATGTAACTCACTTGATCTGTTCAATGTAACTCACTTGATCTGTTCTATCCAGGAGATAATTCAATGTAACTCACTTGATCTGTTCAATGTAACTCACTTGATCTGTTCAATGTAACTCACTTGATCTGTTCTATCCAGGAGATAATTCAATGTAACTCACTTGATCTGTTCTATCCAGGAGATAATTCAATGTAACTCACTTGATCTGTTCTATCCAGGAGATAATTCAATGTAACTCACTTGATCTGTTCTATCCAGGAGATAATTCAATGTAACTCACTTGATCTGTTCTATCCAGGAGATAATTCAATGTAACTCACTTGATCTGTTCTATCCAGGAGATAATTCAATGTAACTCACTTGATCTGTTCTATCCAGGAGATAATTCAATGTAACTCACTTGATCTGTTCTATCGATAATTCAATGTAACTCACTTGATCTGTTCAATGTAACTCACTTGATCTGTTCTATCCAGGAGATAATTCAATGTAACTCACTTGATCTGTTCTATCCAGGAGATAATTCAATGTAACTCACTTGATCTGTTCAATGTAACTCACTTGATCTGTTCAATGTAACTCACTTGATCTGTTCTATCCAGGAGATAATTCAATGTAACTCACTTAATCTGTTCTATCCAGGAGATAATTCAATGTAACTCACTTGATCTGTTCTATCCAGGAGATAATTCAATGTAACTCACTTGATCTGTTCTATCCAGGAGATAATTCAATGTAACTCACTTGATCTGTTCTATCCAGGAGATAATTCAATGTAACTCACTTGATCTGTTCTATCCAGGAAATAATTCAATGTAACTCACTTGATCTGTTCTATCCAGGAGATAATTCAATGTAACTCACTTGATCTGTTCAATGTAACTCACTTGATCTGTTCAATGTAACTCACTTGATCTGTTCAATGTAACTCACTTGATCTGTTCAATGTAACTCACTTGATCTGTTCTATCCAGGAGATAATTCAATGTAACTCACTTGATCTGTTCTATCCAGGAGATAATTCAATGTAACTCACTTGATCTGTTCTATCCAGGAGATAATTCAATGTAACTCACTTGATCTGTTCTATCCAGGAGATAATTCAATGTAACTCACTTGATCTGTTCAATGTAACTCACTTGATCTGTTCAATGTAACTCACTTGATCTGTTCAATGTAACTCACTTGATCTGTTCAATGTAACTCACTTGATCTGTTCTATCTCCGATTTTTTATTAAAAGCCGAGCTTTTAAACATAGTTCTGAGTACAATAACAATAACCACCATGTTAGCCACGGCTATAGCTAATGCGGGGCCTATGAAGGCATACAAAACACCAACGGAAGGATCTAACCAGCATCTGGAAAGGAATCATAAAGTATAAAATAAAGTAAATAAAACCTACTGTTGGGGTAAATAAAGTAGAAAATAAACTAAACAAAACCATCTGTTGAGGTATATAAAGTAGAAAATAAACTAAACTAAACCTAATGTTGAGGTATATAAAGTAGAAAATAAACTAAACTAAACCTAATGTTGAGGTATATAAAGTATAAAATAAACTAAACCTAATGTTGAGGTATATAAAGTAGAAAATAAACTAAACTGAACCTACTGTTGAGGTATATAAAGTAGAAAATAAACTAAACTAAACCTAATGTTGAGGTATATAAAGTATAAAATAAACTAAACCTAATGTTGAGGTATATAAAGTAGAAAATAAACTAAACTGAACCTACTGTTGAGGTATATAAAGTAGAAAATAAACTAAACTAAACCTAATGTTGAGGTATATAAAGTAGAAAATAAACTAAACTAAACCTAATGTTGAGGTATATAAATAAAGTAGAAAATAAACAAAACTAAACCTACTGTTGAGGTATATAAAGTAGAAAATAAACTAAACTAAACCATCTGTTGAGGTATATAAAGTAGAAAATAAACTAAACTAAACCTACTGTTGAGGTATATAAAGTAGAAAATAAACTAAACTAAACCTACTGTTGAGGTATATAAAGTAGAAAATAAACTAAACTAAACCTAATGTTGAGGTATATAAAGTAGAAAATAAACTAAACTAAACCTACTGTTGAGGTATATAAAGTAGAAATGAAACTAAACCTAAGGGACGTGATCTTATTACCGAGGTGCAGAAATTATGTATTATTATTATAATTATTATTATTATTTTCGAAGTAATTAGGTAATTTATTGAATTACGCGTCTTTATAAATAACAATAACATAGTCGGCATATCAATTTTACTTAAACAAATATTAAAATAATACTTTATTATCCCTAAGATAAATACTTACATAACATCTCCCCCTGGCCGTTCGTACGAGTATCCATTGAGTTGGCTGGCACCAGCCGAAATACCAACTACCAATAACGGCGCACCCCAACCGATACCTAAATAAATCCATTTCCAGGAAACCTCCCGTTCAAATATAACGACTACGTTGAGATAATAGAGAATTCCTTCATTCAACATCCAAGTGAATACGGAGAGGAAGAAATAATGTAGAAGGACTGCTACAGCAGTGCAACCAGAATCCTGTAAGGAATAAAGTAGAACTGTTACAGAAGTACAACCAGAATCCTGTAAGGAATAAAGTAGAACTGTTACAGCAGTACAACCAGAATCCTGTAAGGAATAAAGTAGAACTGTTACAGAAGGGCAACCAGAATCCTGTAAGGAATAAAGTAGAACTGTTAAGTGCAACCAGAATCCTGTAAGGAATAAAGTAGAACTGTTACAGAAGGGCAACCAGAATCCTGTAAGGAATAAAGTAGAACTGTTACAGAAGTACAACCAGAATCCTGTAAGGAATAAAGTATAACTGCTACAGCAGTACAACCAGAATCCTGTAAGGAATAAAGTAGAACTGCTACAGCAGTGCAACCAGAATCCTGTAAGGAATAAAGTATAACTGTTACAGAAGGTCAACCAGAATCCTGTAAGGAATAAAGTATAACTGCTACAGCAGTACAACCAGAATCCTGTAAGGAATAAAGTAGAACTGTTACAGAAGTACAACCAGAATCCTGTAAGGAATAAAGTAGAACTGTTACAGAAGGGCAACCAGAATCATGTAAGGAATAAAGTAGAACTGTTACAGAAGGGCAACCAGAATCCTGTAAGGAATAAAGTAGAACTGTTACAGCAGTACAACCAGAATCCTGTAAGGAATAAAGTAGAACTGCTACAGCAGTACAACCAGAATCCTGTAAGGAATAAAGTAGAACTGTTACAGCAGTACAACCAGAATCCTGTAAGGAATAGAGTAGAACCGTTACAGAAGGGCAACCATAATCCTGTAAGGAATAAAGTAGAACTGCTACAGCAGTGCAACCAGAATCCTGTAAGGAATAAAGTAGAACTGTTACAGCAGTACAACCAGAATCCTGTAAGGAATAAAGTAGAACTGTTACAGCAGTACAACCAGAATCCTGTAAGGAATAGAGTAGAACCGTTACAGAAGGGCAACCATAATCCTGTAAGGAATAAAGTAGAACTGCTACAGCAGTGCAACCAGAATCCTGTAAGGAATAAAGTAGAACTGTTACAGAAGTACAACCAGAATCCTGTAAGGAATAAAGTAGAACTGTTACAGCAGTACAACCAGAATCCTGTAAGGAATAGAGTAGAACCGTTACAGAAGGGCAACCATAATCCTGTAAGGAATAAAGTAGAACTGCTACAGCAGTGCAACCAGAATCCTGTAAGGAATAAAGTAGAACTGTTACAGCAGTACAACCAGAATCCTGTAAGGAATAAAGTAGAACTGCTACAGCAGTACAACCAGAATCCTGTAAGGAATAAAGTAGAACTGCTACAGCAGTGCAACCAGAATCCTGTAAGGAATAGAGTAGAACCGTTACAGAAGGGCAACCATAATCCTGTAAGGAATAAAGTAGAACTGCTACAGCAGTGCAACCAGAATCCTGTAAGGAATAAAGTAGAACTGTTACAGAAGTACAACCAGAATCCTGTAAGGAATAAAGTAGAACTGTTACAGCAGTACAACCAGAATCCTGTAAGGAATAAAGTAGAACTGCTACAGCAGTACAACCAGAATCCTGTAAGGAATAAAGTAGAACTGCTACAGCAGTGCAACCAGAATCCTGTAAGGAATAAAGTAGAACTGTTACAGAAGTACAACCAGAATCCTGTAAGGAATAAAGTAGAACTGTTACAGAAGTACAACCAGAATCCTGTAAGGAATAAAGTATAACTGCTACAGCAGTACAACCAGAATCCTGTAAGGAATAAAGTAGAACTGCTACAGCAGTGCAACCAGAATCCTGTAAGGAATAAAGTATAACTGTTACAGAAGGTCAACCAGAATCCTGTAAGGAATAAAGTATAACTGCTACAGCAGTACAACCAGAATCCTGTAAGGAATAAAGTAGAACTGTTACAGAAGTACAACCAGAATCCTGTAAGGAATAAAGTAGAACTGTTACAGAAGGGCAACCAGAATCATGTAAGGAATAAAGTAGAACTGTTACAGAAGGGCAACCAGAATCCTGTAAGGAATAAAGTAGAACTGTTACAGCAGTACAACCAGAATCCTGTAAGGAATAAAGTAGAACTGCTACAGCAGTACAACCAGAATCCTGTAAGGAATAAAGTAGAACTGTTACAGCAGTACAACCAGAATCCTGTAAGGAATAGAGTAGAACCGTTACAGAAGGGCAACCATAATCCTGTAAGGAATAAAGTAGAACTGCTACAGCAGTGCAACCAGAATCCTGTAAGGAATAAAGTAGAACTGTTACAGCAGTGCAACCAGAATCCTGTAAGGAATAAAGTAGAACTGTTACAGAAGTACAACCAGAATCCTGTAAGGAATAGAGTAGAACCGTTACAGAAGGGCAACCATAATCCTGTAAGGAATAAAGTAGAACTGCTACAGCAGTGCAACCAGAATCCTGTAAGGAATAAAGTAGAACTGTTACAGAAGGGCAACTAGAAACCTGTAAGGAATAAAGTAGAACTGTTACAGCAGTGCAACCAGAATACTGTAAAGAATAAAGTAGAACTGTTACAGCAGTACAACCAGAATCCTGTAAGGAATAAAGTATAACTGTTACAGAAGGGCAACCAGAATCCTGTAAGGAATAAAGTAGAACTGTTACAGAAGTACAACCAGAATCCTGTAAGGAATAAAGTAGAACTGTTACAGAAGGGCAACCAGAATCCTGTAAGGAATAAAGTAGAACTGTTACAGAAGGGCAACCAGAATCCTGTAAGGAATAAAGTAGAACTGTCACAGAAGGGCAACCAGAATCCTGTAAGGAATAAAGTATAACTGCTACAGCAGTGCAACCAGAATCCTGTAAGGAATAAAGTAGAACTGTTACAGAAGGGCAACCAGAATCCTGTAAGGAATAAAGTATAACTGTTACAGAAGGGCAACCAGAATCCTGTAAGGAATAAAGTAGAACTTTTACAGCAGTACAACCAGAATCCTGTAAGGAATAAAGTAGAACTGTTACAGCAGTGCAACCAGAATCCTGTAAGGAATAAAGTAGAACTGTTACAGAAGGGCAACCAGAATCCTGTAAGGAATAAAGTAGAACTTTTACAGCAGTACAACCAGAATCCTGTAAGGAATAAAGTAGAACTGTTACAGCAGTGCAACCAGAATCCTGTAAGGAATAAAGTATAACTGTTACAGAAGGGCAACCAGAATCCTGTAAGGAATAAAGTAGAACTGTTACAGAAGTACAACCAGAATCCTGTAAGGAATAAAGTAGAACTGTTACAGAAGGGCAACCAGAATCCTGTAAGGAATAAAGTAGAACTTTTACAGCAGTACAACCAGAATCCTGTAAGGAATAAAGTAGAACTGTTACAGCAGTGCAACCAGAATCCTGTAAGGAATAAAGTAGAACTGCTACAGCAGTGCAACCAGAATCCTGTAAAGAATAAAGTATAACTGTTACAGAAGGGCAACCAGAATCCTGTAAGGAATAAAGTAGAATTGTTACAGAAGGGCAACCAGAATCCTGTAAGGAATAAAGTATAACTGCTACAGCAGTGCAACCAGAATCCTGTAAGGAATAAAGTAGAACTGTTACAGAAGGGCAACCAGAATCCTGTAAGGAATAAAGTAGAACTGTTACAGAAGGGCAACCAGAATCCTGTAAGGAATAAAGTAGAACTGTTACAGAAGGTCAACCAGAATCCTGTAAGGAATAAAGTATAACTGCTACAGCAGTGCAACCAGAATCCTGTAAGGAATAAAGTAGAACTGTTACAGAAGGGCAACCAGAATCCTGTAAGGAATAAAGTAGAACTGTTACAGAAGGGCAACCAGAATCCCGTAAGGGATAAAGTAGAACTGTTACAGCAGTGCAACCAGAATCCTGTAAGGAATAAAGTAGAACTGTTACAGAAGGGCAACCAGAATCCTGTAAGGAATAAAGTATAACTGTTACAGAAGGGCAACCAGAATCCTGTAAGGAATAAAGTAGAACTTTTACAGCAGTACAACCAGAATCCTGTAAGGAATAAAGTAGAACTGTTACAGCAGTGCAACCAGAATCCTGTAAGGAATAAAGTAGAACTGTTACGTTACAGAAGGGCAACCAGAATCCTGTAAGGAATAAAGTAGAACTTTTACAGCAGTACAACCAGAATCCTGTAAGGAATAAAGTAGAACTGTTACAGCAGTGCAACCAGAATCCTGTAAAGAATAAAGTAGAACTGTTACGTTACAGAAGGGCAACCAGAATCCTGTAAGGAATAAAGTAGAACTTTTACAGCAGTACAACCAGAATCCTGTAAGGAATAAAGTAGAACTGTTACAGCAGTGCAACCAGAATCCTGTAAGGAATAAAGTAGAACTGTTACAGAAGGGCAACCAGAATCCTGTAAGAAATAAAGTAGAACTGTTACAGAAGGGCGACTAGAATCCTGTAAGGAATAAAGTAGAACTGTTACAGAAGGGCAACCAGAATCCTGTAAGAAATAAAGTAGAACTGTTACAGAAGGGCGACTAGAATCCTGTAAGGAATAAAGTATAACTGCTACAGCAGTACAACCAGAATCCTGTAAGGAATAAAGTAGAACTGCTACAGCAGTGCAACCAGAATCCTGTAAAGAATAAAGTATAACTGTTACAGAAGGGCAACCAGAATCCTGTAAGGAATAAAGTAGAACTGCTACAGCAGTGCAACCAGAATCCTGTAAAGAATAAAGTATAACTGTTACAGAAGGGCAACCAGAATCCTGTAAAGAATAAAGTATAACTGTTACAGAAGGTCAACCAGAATCCTGTAAGGAATAAAGTAGAACTTTTACAGCAGTACAACCAGAATCCTGTAAGGAATAAAGTAGAACTGTTACAGAAGGGCAACCAGAATCCTGTAAGGAAAAAAGTAGAACTGTTACAGAAGGGCAACCAGAATCCTGTAAGGAATAAAGTAGAACTGTTACAGCAGTACAACCAGAATCCTGTAAGGAATAAAGTAGAACTGTTACAGAAGGGCAACCAGAATCCTGTAAGGAATAAAGTAGAACTGTTACAGCAGTACAACCAGAATCCTGTAAGGAATAAAGTAGAACTGCTACAGCAGTGCAACCAGAATCCTGTAAAGAATAAAGTAGAACTGTTACGTTACAGAAGGGCAACCAGAATCCTGTAAGGAATAAAGTAGAACTGTTACAGAAGTACAACCAGAATCCTGTAAGGAATAAAGTAGAACTGTTACAGAAGTACAACCAGAATCCTGTAAGGAATAAAGTAGAACTGTTACAGCAGTGCAACCAGAATCCTGTAAGGAATAAAGTAGAACTGTTACAGCAGTGCAACCAGAATCCTGTAAGGAATAAAGTAGAACTGTTACAGAAGGGCAACCAGAATCCTGTAAGGAATAAAATAGAATTGTTACAGAAGTACAACCAGAATCCTGTAAGGAATAAAGTAGAACTGTTACAGCAGTGCAACCAGAATCCTGTAAGGAATAAAGTAGAACTGTTACAGCAGTGCAACCAGAATCCTGTAAGGAATAAAGTAGAACTGTTACAGCAGTACAACCAGAATCCTGTAAGGAATAAAGTAGAACTGCTACAGAAGGGCAACCAGAATCCTGTAAGGAATAAAGTAGAACTGTTACAGCAGTGCAACCAGAATCCTGTAAGGAATAAAATATAATTGTTACAGAAGGGCAACCAGAATCCTGTAAGGAATAAAGTAGAACTGTTACAGAAGGGCAACCAGAATCCTGTAAGGAATAAAGTAGAACTGTTACAGAAGGGCAACCAGAATCCTGTAAGGAATAAAGTAGAACTGTTACAGAAGGGCAACCAGAATCCTGTAAGGAATAAAGTAGAACTGTTACAGCAGTGCAACCAGATTCCTGTAAGGAATAAAGTAGAACTGTTACAGAAGGTCAACCAGAATCCTGTAAGGAATAAAGTAGAACTGTTACAAAAGGGCAACCAGAATCCTGTAAGGAATAAAGTAGAACTGTTACAGAAGGGCAACCAGAATCCTGTAAGGAATAAAGTAGAACTATTACAGAAGGGCAACCAGAATCCTGTAAGGAATAAAGTAGAACTGTTACAGAAGGGCAACCAGAATCCTGTAAGGAATAAAGTAGAACTGTTACAGCAGTACAACCAGAATCCTGTAAGGAATAAAGTAGAACTGCTACAGAAGGGCAACCAAAATCCTGTAAGGAATAAAGTAGAACTGTTACAGCAGTGCAACCAGAATCCTGTAAGGAATAAAATAGAATTGTTACAGAAGGGCAACCAGAATCCTATAAGGAATAAAGTAGAACTGTTACAGAAGTACAACCAGAATCATGTAAGGAATAAAGTAGAACTGTTACAGAAGGGCAACCAGAATCCTGTAAGGAATAAAGTAGAACTGCTACAGCAGTGCAACCAGAATCCTGTAAGGAATAAAGTAGAACTGGTACAGCAGTGCAACCAGAATCCTGTAAGGAATAATGTAGAACTGTTACAGAAGGGCAACCAGAATCCTGTAAGGAATACAGTAGAACTGCTACAGAAGGGCAACCAGAATCCTGTAAGGAATAAAGTAGAACTATTACAGCAGTACAACCAAAATCCTGTAAGGAATAAAGTAGAACTGTTACAGCAGTACAACCAGAATCCTGTAAGGAATAAAGTAGAACTGTTACAGCAGTGCAACCAGAATCCTGTAAGGAATAAAGTAGAACTGTTACAGAAGGGCAACCAGAATCCTGTAAGGAATAAAGTAGAACTGTTACAGCAGTACAACCAGAATCCTGTAAGGAATAAAGTAGAACTGTTACAGAAGGGCAGCCAGAATCCTGTAAGGAATAAAGTAGAACTGTTACAGAAGTACAACCAGAATCCTGTAAGGAATAAAGTAGAACTGTTACAGAAGGGCAGCCAGAATCCTGTAAGGAATAAAGTAGAACTGTTACAGAAGTACAACCAGAATCCTGTAAGGAATAAAGTAGAACTGTTACAGTGTTAGCTTATTCAATTGCGCTAACCACCCCATAAAGTGAGCGTTAAGCAATATTGGGGAACACGAGGGTGATCAATCAACCTCGTGTCACCCCAACAAAGTGGGAAGGAGAAACCCCAAAGAACACACGCACAATAGGGGTCAGGGGTTACACCCCTGAGAGAGAGGAGAGTAGCAGCAGCGGGGGGGAAACACCCCCACAGAGCAGAGGGTGTGAAATAGGTTATTAGCCAATGGGGGGAAAGCATCGACTGAGTAACACCACGTGGCCAACCGTGCAATATATATTACCAGTCATCATGTTATCCCATTCACTTATAGTAAGTCAGTTTAGCTAGGGTAGTACCGGAACTTTAATTACCGTCTTCCGTCTACTGCCAAAATTATATCTTATACTCTGTGTTATATCAATCTATCTTATACTATTAGACCCGAGGAACTATATACAGCGATCAATAACTCTTTTACCTTTTCACACACACACACGGCGGGGACGCGTAGATTAAAAACCGGATAAACCGGGATCCTCCGTGGATCCCGTCACAGTAATTAAATCCAACTGCTGCCCTAGTAATAGATACCAACAGCTACCCGAAACTGACTGCCAGCCATCAAAGCGATGAGTCGAACAGGAGAGACGACACCGCCGCGGACCCCGGATGGCGATCTAACGATCCGCGAGGCCGCGATGCGACGGTACCGACCCACGACGCCGGACCCATCGACAACGGGTGATCCGGTAATCCAAGACGAGGGGGGCCGTCTACAACCGGAGAGCAAGTCTGGAGGAGAAAGAGACGAGTCGACACACGACGGCGGCGGTCGACGTGCCGATGTCGCCGGCCAGCCACAGGCCGAGGGCGACGAACTGCCCACCGGAACACCGACGCCGGACCCGGAGAGATAGAGGAGACGTCGTCGACGAGGACGTCGGGGTCAGCGATCGACTTCGACGGGCCTACAACGCGACCTGGAAACTACTTAAAGAGACCAAAGGAGGGGCCAAGATAGACCAGGTGAAGTTGAAAAGGCGACTAGGTGAGTCGAACGAACACTTTAACTATCTAATGCGTTTTGGGCAGAGAGAACTAGCCGAGGAGAGAGCGAGAGGGGTTGCCAGCGAACTGTCTGATCTATGGGAGTGTAGGGGTATGCAGCCTAGTGTAGTGTACATAGGGCCATACTTAGTCGATGCCCGGGGAATAAAATTAGTGGGTTGGAGGAGACCGCAGGAGGGCGAATCCGAGGTTAACCCCGAAGATTCGGTCTCGTCGGTCGGAGGAAGTTCCGGGAAGCGGGGGAGAATTAGTAGGACGGGAAGGCGGAGGGAATCCGTCACAACCGATAAGTCTGCTACATCCTCCACAAAAGAAAGACGGGTGATGGCAATAAATGTGGCGTGCCAACTCGATCTGGTGGCGCAAGACCAGAGAGAAGTAGAGAGACAGTTAGAGGAGGGGAGGGCGCTATTAGAGAAGGAAATGGAACTTGTTAGAGACCGGAGAGAGGGCCGAGAAGGCCGCGAGAAGCTTTAGGGAGTGCGAGGAAATAGGGAGGAAGGAACAAGAAGAGCGTGAGGCGAGAGAGGAGAGTGAATGTAAGGAGTGTGAGGTGAGAGAGCAGAGTGAACGTAAAGAGCGCGGGGCGGAACGTAAAGAGCGCGAGGCGGTACGAAAAGAGCACGAGGCGGAACGTAAAGAGCGTGAGGCGGAACGTAAAGAGCGTGAGGTGGCGAGGGAGGCGAGACGAATGGAGAGAGTTGCGAGAGAGATGGAATTGGCCAACCAGAGCGCGCGGGAGAATAAGGAGAGAGTGGCAGAGGGGAAGCGTGTGCGGGATGATTTACATACCCGCCTAAGGGGGCTCATTCAGTACCAAACCAGACAGAAGCGCAGACTGGAACTGGCGCAGATGGGGTTGTCAGAGAGTGACGCTGGCTCGAGTGCTTTCGAGGAGCCAAGGGTCGAGGAAACATTTATTAATACCCCACTTACAGGAACCGCACGACAGACCCGAGACTGGTGTGACCGTACGGGCGGGGGGGTAATAATAATACTACAGTAGACGACGTTAATATTAATAGTACCGTATTGGATAATTCTAACCAAACCTTTATTGCAGGAAATATTTTACCTAGTAGTAGTAATTTAAATTTAAACACAAATAATCCAAATAATGTAATTACGCAAAATAATTCAAATAATGTAATCACGCAAAATAATTCAAATAATCTTATTTCGAACGAACAAAATAATTCCGTCTCTAGTTTGGGTGCACAAAATAATTTAACTGAGTTGGAAGATTCAATTGATCTAACCAATGGCAATACCAGTGGTGCTATTAATGTGAACGCGTCGGACGTGTATGGCCCGACAGGTGAGGGCCTGGTAGGCCACGTAGTTAGTGCGCAGGGTTGAGCCAGCCCAACGGCGGCCTGGTAGGCCACGTAGTTAGTAGGCAGGAGGTGGCGGGGTTGAGTCAACCCGATGGCAGCCTGGTAGGCCACGTAGTTAGTAGGCAGGAGGTGGCGGGGTTGAGTCAACCCGACGGCGGCCTGGTAGGCCACGTAGTTAGTAGGCAGGTGGTGGCGGGGTTGAGTCAACCCGAGAGGGGCCTGGTAGGCCAGGTAGTAGTAGAGAGAGAGGCGGGGGTGAGTATACCCAGCTGCACTAGAAACATTGTGTCGACTAAAGAGGGGTGTAGTGAAGTAAGAGGTAGCAACGTGATATGTGGCGAGTGGGGGGGGGGGGGGGGGGGGCTACAGGAGCCCCACAGCGAGAAGTTAGCGGCGCGAGGGGGGGGGGGGGCATAGAGTGCCCCACAACCGTCGACGGATAATGCGCGGGCCGAGTTAGGTAAACCGCAACACCTGGCGACGGAGAGCAATAGGGGGATTGCGAGTATCCCCAGCGGCGTGCGATCGAGCAGAGAGAGCCAGGTTGACGCCGCGAGAGGGTGGATGAAGCGTCGAGCCCGATCAGAAGAGGGAAGAAGAACAGTGGAGTTTAACCGGGAGATCGACGAGAGATCTCACGAGCGGGAATACTGCACTGGAGAGAGAAGAAGAGAAGAAAGTAGAAGAAGTGTCGTCGCAAACGACAGGAGAGTGAGGAAGGATAGTGAGCCGTCGGTAGTCGAGGTGGGAACGGAGAGTCAGTGGGGTCGAACTTCGGGGGATTGCCGTCGTCCTGGAGAAACGCGACCTGGTGAGGCGCACTACGCGCCGAGAGAGGGGTACGCGATGTACCGGTACGAGGACGAGAGCAGTAGAGGGGGTCGAAGAGAAACTTCCCGGCGGGATCTAGCTACCGATCGAGAATACGGTGGCTGCGGGGAGGATTATTCGAGAAGATTAAACTTCGATCCCGAGCGACACATACAGACTGTAGGACATACTGTAGGCCTTACTGCACATACCATAGGCCATGCTGGCAGGAATAATGTAGGCGATAGGATAGCGCGGACGACAGGATTAAACCCGGAAGTCGCGGAGTACATACCGGCAGGTAGGCCAGAAGCTGATAGGCATATACCGGTACCAGTACAGCAGTATGACTACAGCATGCAAGGACATAACATATACCCAGGGGAGGGGGGAATTATTGCGGATAGGTGCATGGGCCCCAATATATTAACATCAAGCCCAGTACCAAACATACCGGTGGGGGGGGGGGGGGGGGCAGGGTGACATTCCCCCATCACAGTATCAACAATATACCCCTATAGGAGCAAGAACAACGAACCCCATGGATGAAAATAGATCATGCTACACCGAAATATGGAGGGGGCCGCTACCCCCAATGATATACCCAAGCCAAAGGAAGGCAGGAAATAGGACGGACGGACCGCACCCAACAGGAGAAACTATACAACATCCATCGAACCCATTGGAAGCGTAGGCGATGGGGATGGCCACGTTAATCGATGCATTAAAAACTAGGATCGAGTTACCACCCGTGGAACCGTTTAAATTCGATGGGAGTAGGCCGGAAGAATATCTACAGTTTCGGCGCATGTATAGTAACGAAATACTAACAAAGAACTTGACGCAGGCGGAGTGCCTAAAATATCTGCAAGTATATACAGGAGGCCCAGCATACGACATCGTGAGGCAATACCAGGGCATCAAGGGTGGCTTCACAACGGCATGGCGGGCACTGGACAGGGACTACGGGCACCCGGCCAAGATCATCCGGCAAACCCTGAGAGGCATAACATCGGGTGGCCTACAGGATAATCCCGTTAGCATTAAGACGTTCGCAAATAAGATCGAGAAGGCGCTAATCGTGCTAAAGACGCTAGACGCGCCATACGAGCTAAACGCGTCCAACAACATCACCACGATAGCGCAGGCACTACCGATATGGCTGCGCAACAAGTGGAGAAAAATCGCTTTCTCCACTCGAGACAAGAAGGGCGCGGAACCGGGTTTAGAAGAAATGTCGAGCTTCTTGAACTACGAAGCCGAATTAATAACAGACCCAGTCTATAGTGAGGACAGCCTGGGAAAGGGACCAAGAACCGATTACCATAGACCGAAACCAGAACACAACACGTCAAACGCATTACCAAAACTCAGGCAATCACTGCCATACGCAGCGACGCAGGGGACTGCTAGTCCACAGGTAGCCGGGGGTAAGACCACATCATGGAGCGGACAGGGGAAAAATAACAACACAAATAAACATAACCCCAGTACGCCCAGTAGGCCGAACCCAAACAATAAGAATAGTAGGGACTTTGGTACAAATGCAACTGCGATACGCAATGCACTGTATAAGGACGGCTACGACCCAAAGAGCAAATGCCAGCTACATACAAATGCGCTTCATCAGACCATGAACTGCAGGTACTGGCAAGCGCTACCCAGGGAAGATCAGGTAGAATAGGCGGCGAGAAATGAGATCTGCTCGCGATGTGTGATGAGTGGACATAGAGATAGGCAATGCAAGGAGACGCTGATTAAGTTCGGTCAGGGCAAAGGCCAAACGATGGCAACGAGCACAGTAGGGGCGAAGAAGAGAGGAACGGTGCTACTTGGGGTAGTACCAGTGCGAGTGATCGGGGAAGGCAATTGATCAGTGACCACACTGATGCTGGTCGACAGTGGAGCTGCCTTCACATTAGTCGAGAATTGGGTAGCTGAGGAGATAGGATTGAGGACGAGGCCAAGTAGAATGGCGGTAACAACAATCTCCAGCAAAGACGAGATCCTGGAGATGAGGACCGGACGGTGCGCGATAGCAGCAATAGCACCGGGATGCGACTATAGGGCGAGCATCGACCCCATCCAGGTGATAGAGTCAATAAACATCAACGCCAGGCGACCAACCAACATCGAGGTCGAGCAATATAAATTCCTGGACAGTATCGATTTCTCAATCCCAGAGGTGGACGTTAGGAAAGTATCCATCATAGTAGGAATGGACTGCCCGACAGCCCACGAGAGAATGCAAACGGTATTCGGCGAAGACAGGCAGTGTGACCCGGTGGCGATATTAACACCATTTGGGTGGACACTGAGCGGCGCAATTAAGAGTAAGATACCATTTAGGATGTCGGAGACATCAGGATGCATGTTCGCGGGAACTATGCAAGAAATGGGAGATGAGAGAGCGGAGGAGCAGCTCAAGAGACTGCTCAGACAGGACTTTGAGGGATTAAAGGAAACCGGGGTCAGAACCTTGGTAGAAGATAAACAGGCTCTACAGAGCGTAAAGGAGTCTATGAGGTGCGATGAGGGGCGGTATACCATAGGGATGGTATGGAAGCTACCGCTACCCGACAATAAAGGGATGGTACTCACGAGGCTTCGTAAGCTGAAGCAGACGCTAAGGCGGAGCCCCGAAAAGAACGAGTACATTCATAAGACGATCAGGAAGTATGTCGAGAAAGGATGGGCTGTGGAGCTACCGGTCTACGAACCAAGCACGGGCAGGACATATTACCTGCCACTCCACGTGGCTTTAGATCCGAAGAAAGGTAAACTGCGGATGGTAGTTGACGCATCGGCTAAAACCAACGGCAAATGCCTAAACGATTATCTGCTGGAGGGTCCCAATATCTACAACTCAGGGATCGAGGTCCTACTCAGATTCAGGAATGGGAAACACGCCTTCACCTGTGACATAGAAGGCATGTTCAACTAAGTCCGTGTAACGGAAGAGGATAGCGATAGCCAACGCTTCCTATAGTACAACGGCGACGAAGAACCGTCAACTATACTGATGTACAAGATGGTAGTACAGAATATGGGAGCCAAGTCGTCTTCGTTCACAACGACTGTGGCCGTGAGAGATACAGTGGAGGGGAAGGAAGATAAATACAGTGCTAGGGCCATCGATATGATTCAACGCGGCTTCTACGTAGACGACGGGATGGAGTCTGGGAACACGGTTAAGGAGCTACTGGACACAGGGCGCGAGGTTCGCGACATCCTTAAGGGATCCGTCTTTAACCTAACCAAATTCCAATCCAGTTCGGAGGAATTTATCGAGGCGATAAAAGATGAGAGACCAGGATCGACCATGGATAATCCCACGACAGCCAAGGTGCAGGACATGGCGATCAAACGAATAGAGTCCCAACAGAAGGCACTAGGGATCGTGTGGAACAGAGAGACGGACGAGCTGAAGTACCAATTAAGCCAGGAGGGCGCAGACATCCACACGAAAAGGGGCTATGTGTCGTACATAGCGAGGATATACGATCCCCTAGGTCTAGCATCCCCATTACT
>JAUCBJ010008016.1:0-93828 GCA_032718475.1 Nemertoderma westbladi
ATTGCGATTTGAAAAATAGTAGAAGTTACCTGATGCTAAGTGTAGACACCCGAACACCTGTAAAATAAAGGTTGGTGATTGGATGCAGTACTAGCGTCGGGGGACTAATAACGCCTCTAGCGGAATAAGCGGGAACTTGAGAAGTTACCATGGTTACGGATGAAATGCTGTCATCTGATTGGTTGAAGTAATAACGACCACCGCAAAAGGATGAAATGGAGGCTTCTGATTGGCTGCAGTACCAGAAATGGATGGTAATGATGGGCTACGGGTGACCATGTGCCCGTGTCATAGCATTGTATACTACTTAAGTACGGACATTTCATCTTACTGTAGTCACGTATTTATAATATGATACGGACAGTAAGGAAAGAGAAAAAGAATTATTTCTTGCCGTCGCATTAAATATAATATATACGTAATTAAGTAATAAACGCGAATATATATTGCACTAATCTACTAAATAATCGCTAAAATAACATTCTACTGAATAAAATTAAAGAAAACGATTATAATAAAATTACATAGTAATACATACAGAAATATAAAAATAATAAAATAATATAAAATAATGGAGTCACACACCCACTCCATATGTTGTTACGTTATGGAGTCCCTAGATGTTTGAAGGATTAGGGAGGTGGTCGTGGGAAGAGAATCTTGCCTTCCACAGTTTCCGGAGAGTCCTCCATTCCCTTCCGGTAAACACAAACGACCGACTGGGTGATTGAGTCGCTGCATCCCGAATACAATTCCAGGTTTCCTCTTCGTCCTGGAATAGTGACGATAGAAACATCGCTCAAAGTATATGACGGCGTTACAAAGCCGATTCCAGGAGCTATAGTGGTCCGTCGCTCCCTGCAGGAGAGGTGAGAGTCCCTGCGAGACGTCTGATGTTCCAGAGCTCCAATCGCTCTCTCTGATCTTCATGAAGGATCCACTCGCGGTGGGGAGGTCCAGATCCACGGCGTCGTCCCTGGCAATATGTAATACCGACAGATCTATCCCGGGTTCAAATAACTCCGATCCACCCGTCCGGGTTTTAGGTTTGACTTTCTCCGCTCCCTTGGCTGGTCTAATCTCAGTCGGAGTAAGATGGGGAGGCCATTCATCCTCCTTACTCAGGAAGTCGGGTTCACCTAACCGGTCTGTAGTATCTGTCAGTTCTTGAGGAGTTGCTCCTCTGGAAGCGATGTCAGTTGGATTAAACTTCTTGGGGCAATATCTCCATTGATCTACATTGGAGCTAATATCGTCATTATCTGAGGAGTATGGTGTTCCCTCAGTTGGGTCGTCTCCCTCACTAGTATCATCTTCCCATTCACACACCTGGCAGACGCGATCTTGAAGCAGTCTTTCTCTGAGCGTTCTTCGGGAAGGCCCAGTAAGGTACCAACCTACTCTAGTTCTTACCACATAGGTCTGAAGTGGTTGCGGTTGAGCAGGTCGTTTCTCCAATGTCTCCAGCGCCTCATGCGCGTTTTGACCGATTAATATTTGTACTCCAGGATAATCAGTGTCGAATCTAGGGATGTTAAGTTGTTGGGCATGATCATCTTCGTCCCAATTATAAGGTTCCACTTGGGTGGTAGTGAAGTTCTTTATTGCCACCATTTTGACTGACCTTATACTGTATTCTCCTAGTTTATCCTGTGGAGTGGACAACTCACCTATATAATAGTCGGCAGCTACAGTAGAATTCCAAACCTGCATGATCCCTGACATGTTTAGCTTGGTTCGGAACTTGGGTTGTCCAGCAAAGATGACTTCGGCTAGTTCTTTATCGATGAATGTTCCTGTGCTACCGGAGTCCAGGAGGGCGTTCACTATATAGCTCTTCTGAGGTCCGTGGACCCGTAACTGGACTACAGGAAATTCTCGGATTCCTATATTGGAAGTTGGCGCTTTCCAAGATGGTTGTTGATCAGAAGTAGTTAGGGTTAGGTCGCTGTCTGTGTCTTTCTCATGCATGAGTGCTCGATACACTGCGGTGGTGTTTATTAGGTAACAGGATTCGTTTTGGTCGGAGAATTCGTCCGTATAGAATCCTTCCATTTCAGAACTTTGGTCGGAGAATTCGTCCGTATAGAATCCTTCCATCTCAGAACTTTGGTCAGTGTCGTTCACATCACTGAATTGGACATGTAGTTCGGACTCACTTACCTGACTCGAGCTGTTTCGTTCGAATTCAGTGTGCAACAAGATATGATGTTTTGCGCCGCACTTTGCACACCTTGCGTCGGAGTAACAGGTTCGCCGTTGGTGTCCTCGTCTGAGGCAATTATAACACAACCGCTTATCCCACATGACTTCACGTCTATCCTCGAGTGATTTCCTCAGGAATTCATCACACACATTCAAACGGTGGGGCCCGTCGCACAGCACACATTTCGGCTTGATGTTACTTACTTTAACCTGTGCTATGTGGTGCACACTTGTTCTTTCCTCGGGCTTTCTCACCTGAATTCTTTTAGGAGACGTAGGAGGGGTTTTTTGTACCGGTTCCCTTCTGTCATTGGGTCGAGACTTGGATTTACTTACCTGATCTTTAGGCATTTTATTGACATAATAAGATCTGTCAGTGTCTTTCCCGCTGTCCTCTCCTTGAGAAGTTTGGCTTTCACCGTCGTCGGTATAACATACTGGTGTTACCCTTCTCCTAGAAACGGGTTTCTCACTTACCTTACTTTCCGCTGTCTTCTCTCTGGACTGCTTTATGAGCTGTAATTTCACCTCGCTATCCAAGAATGACATGAGATCAGCCATGGTAGGGTCTCGTTGTTGTTGTTCCATCATATATAACACCTTCTTGTCCCAGCGTGTACCTACTCCACCCTTGGGCAAAGTAGTTGCTAAGGCTCCTACAACCATAGAATTCTGGTATTCATGAGACTTACCTAACCAATCTAGTTGTCTACAGATCTCCTGAATCTCATCGGAAAACTCTATAATCCCGCTGCTAAGAAACTTTCGGGGCGCCATTAATTTCGCATATAAATACCTAGCTATGTTAGTCCTATTACCATACCTGATGTTTAGTGTATCCCAAACTTGTCTTAATCCATCTGGATGTCCAATAAATTTTAACGCCATTGACTTGGGAGGTCCTTCCAAACATTCGATGAGGAATCTAAGTTTCTCTCCGTTAGATAGTACAGAGTTCTGTATGTTATCTTTGTAATATTCATTAAAAGGTAACCATTTCATCTCATCTCCATTGAACTTGACGATCTCTCCAACCTTTACCGCTTGTCGGGCTTCGGTTCTAGCCATTTGACGCGTAAAACTTTCTTGAGCCATCGTATTATTGAATATAGAATTATCGGTATATAAATTTCTCGGATTATGATCAGGTCTATATGGAATATTATTATCAACAGGTTTATAATCACCCTGAATAGGGTTTACTATAGGAGTTTCTACTTCACTAGCAGTATAGATGCGTGTAGGCTCCACACCTTGCGCATGAGATACTTCAGACCTAACGGGTTGACACATTGTTACAGGGGGTGGTGGTATACCCTTTTGTAAATTGACTAATTTATCGCGTTCTAACGCGATACTTTGCTGCACCTTTTGCAACTCTAACCTACTTTCCCTTACTGTTCCCTTGAGCTGCTGAACAGTCTCTTCCATTTCCCGGACCTGCTGAGAGGAGCACAAACAGTGTTCCCTCAGCTGCTCGAGCAGGAGACCCATCTCCCGTCGTCCCTCAGCTACCCACTCAACCGCCGAAGCGGGAGTCGCCAACGTAGTAGCGGGCGAGCGAGAGACGACGGGCGATAAATTCTTGATATCTCGCTCGGCGTCCAGGACGGGTTCGGACTCGGGAACAGTCCTACTGGGCACAGGTAGTTTAGTACTGTACAAAGGGAATTTATAGGCAGGTTCTGGGAGTACAGGTGTCTCTATCTTTCTTTCCGCTTCTACTGTTGCCATTGCCTCTGCCGCCTTTCTTTCCGCTTCTGCTGTTGCCATTGTCTCTGCCGCCTTTCTTTCCGCTTCTGCTGTTGCCATTGCCTCTGCCGCCTTTCTTTTCGCTTCTGCTGTTGCCATTGCCTCTGCCATCTTCCTTTCAAGACCCTGTCCAAGTCTAAGACTCATTCTAACACCTTCCAAAAGACTATCTGACAGTGCCTGTTTTGTGTCAGACATTTTTGTTTGTACAGTTGAATGCCTACTGCTATATTACAGTCTAAGCAAGTCTAGTAATTCAGTATTAACTGCTAGCCTAGTAATTAATTACCGATACTGCTACTCAGTGTAGCGTGATATATATATAATATATTAGAATACCGGTATGCTTATGGTATATAGAAGTATTATTACAGACTAGGTTTTTCACAAAATACCGGTATATAATTTTAGCACAAAAATATATATAAATATATAATAGGCCTATTGTGGATACCGGTATGCAGTTTACACTTATAGTATATATAAGTATAATTATTAACTAAAATTAATTACAGAATACCGGTATGATTTCAACCTAAAATTTATAGAAATAAATATAATAAGCCTATTGTAAATACTGGTATGTCAATTATTTTAGAATAATTGAATTTCTGAATTTTAAGGGTTACTTGGTTACTTTAACTTACTTTATTACCGTTATTTAAGCAGTAGTCCAACTGATATTGAGACCTAATTGTTGTATGGCAGGCCTACTATTTATAAATCGTTTGAGTTGATTTATAATATATATATACCCGTTGAAATGGGTTTTTTGTCAATATTTGAAATAAATGTTATTATTTCTGGGGAGTAATCACTACACAAAGCGGTGCGCTTTCAGTGAAGTGCTACTTATAGGACACTAAAACAAATAATTCTACTTTCTAAGTTACTTATCTACAAATTACTTACGATTCGGGTTGAGATTACAATCTCTAAATAAACACAAAAATTTACAAAAAACACAAAATACGAATTTTTAGGGTAATTTTACAAGAAGTCTACAAACCAGCCTAACAAAGGGTTAGAATCTGGTTATTACAACGGACAGGTTACTACGGTATTTGAAAATAATAAGTAGTAGTAAATATATTGCGCTGTCCAGATAGGAAAATACCACCGTCTGACGACCTATAGCCGTATCGCTATAGGTACTACGTTATGTATCACGGAGTGTCCCTACCTAGAGATTAATTACCGCGGTCTACCAGAACCAACGTGCCTATTAACCACTTTACAACACAGATATACTGCCTACACACTAATTACTTTCGGAAAGCACTGTACACTAAACCCTAAATTAGGTACGAGTACTTGTACAACATATAATCAGTAGTTAAATATACTTGAACAGCTAAAAGAACCACGGCATCTGCTGGAGTGACCGGTGCACAAAATCACCAATCTTTACCTACGCCAAGCAGCCCGTGTAGTACCGGGGTTAATTTAACTATAGCGGTATGTATAACAAACACAATTATTGTAGGAACAAACTTGGGGAATGAATGTTGCGAATAATCGCATAAACTCTGAATAATAAATATTACGCAACGCGTACAAACTACTCAAACAAAATGCAGACTAAATGCTGACAGACTACTATCAAGCCTAAACAAACTACGGTATATGCAGACTCCGAAATGGTTAAGTAGTATGCGTTCTAACCCAGTAGTACGACTTATTCTTTAGATGGGGGTTTACCTTAAGCTATGGCTGCCCCTACTTCCTAACCGTTCTTTATCGGACATACACTCTACACACACCGAAATTTCTTCAAACCCAACAACAGCCAGACAACTATCCAGCCTACAAATTATCTAAATAAAATTATACGCTACCCGTACAGACTACACAAACAAAGTACAGACCAAACGCTGGCGGACTCCTATCAGGCCTAAATAAACCACAGGACATGCAGACTCCGAAATGGTTAGGTAGTATGCGTTCTAACCCAGTAGTACGACTTATTCTTTAGATGGGGGTTTACCTTACAGCTATGGCTGCCCCTACTTCCTAACCGTTCTTTATCGGACAGATGATCTACACACACTGCAATCCGTTCAGACTTAACAACAATCAGACAACAGCCCAGCCTACAAATTGTCTGTACAATCTGATCAGGCTTACACGCCTTCTGTTCAATACTGGCCTACAAATAAATAGAACTGACAGAAATAGGCCTAAGTAAAATCCCAATAAAAACCAGGCGTCCCCGATTAATTATTAAGACCTACTGGTATATAATAATCAAAATCGAATAATACTGCTGTACCTGTACTGCTGTAGGTACCGGTCCGGGTGGTTAGGTAGTCAGGCCTACTGGGTACCGGTTGCCGGTACTTCAGCTTTATTGCCTACTGCAATACAGAAGCTATATCCGTTATTGTTCTTACCAGAACAATATTAAACTGTATTTAATGCCTACACTGCAATACAGACTAAATATCCGTTATTGTTAGCGCTTTCAGACCTTTGGCAGTTTAACCCGCCAAATTAGGATGTCTTCTAGATAATAAATCGCTTTTAGCCTCTGACAAGTATTTGATTCACTACACTAGTTGAAACCAATCTGTGCGCGATCATTCACCCGCTGGATATACCCGGGAGATTGACTTCGACAGCTTAATCTTATTGCTATGTAAGCCTAATGTATTATTCGACTGACAGTATTATATAATCTCTGACAATATTATTCACCTTCGGGGAATATTAACAGTTCCTTTAGGACGTGGCGCTCTATCTATATAAACAGAGTTATGACTTAAACTACTCACAACGATATGGCTTAGTTACAATTCACATATATGGCGCATTCTTTAGGAAATGCTTCGTTATCAGTCTCACTCATACACAACGCTGCACAATACTGCACACTAATCTGCCGATCTTCACTGATTTTAGTCACATATAAAAGGAACACAGACCGACTCATGTAGGGTCTATCAAATAACATTAGATTCACTTCAAACCACTTTAACATAAGTCACAATCGTTATATGTAACCTGTCTCTCTTACCTTCGGTATATCAAGAATATTGGGGTTTCGGGGTCATTTCTCGTTATTCTAATATAATATTTCATCACCATATAATGAATAATCGACAGTAAATAGCAGTATAACGTTATAAAAGTATGCACGAAAAGACCAGCCAAGCATTGAGTAAGTTGTTAACCATTGAGTTACCCAGTTGAGTTAGGTTAGTAGGTAAGTATTGAGTTGCACAGTGATAACGGATATATGTCCTTATAATTAAGCCTACTAGTGTTAGGCTAAAAGCAGAACAGCACAAAATATTCCAAAGCCGTTCTTCCTGGCTCAAGACAGAATGATAACACTGCCCATAATGCATTACGTGATTTCTCGGAAATTTCTGTACAAGAGCCGTAAAAACGCTCTGATTGGTTGACTGAACTAAGAGAAGCCGTAGAACAAAGAAAATCGACACGTATGAATATCAGCTGTTAGCCGTCGTCATAGTAACTACTGTTCAAGAGTATCTAGCCCCTTTTGCGCCACGGAATTGCCATAGAATCATCAACTATGCCTTCCACAGTACACATACGGAAGAAATAGCTCTTAGATCCTCTAAAAACACCGATACAGCAATAATACGGCCTCTTACGCCTATTAAACCAACTACAGAGTATTTTACGGGAAAAATAAGGAAAAATAACCGGGCAATTCAGCAAAAGCTTTTACAGTAGGCGGTGTCCCATCGTGTCTACTCTACTCTACCACGATATACTTACTGTATCGGTAGGCGGTGTCCCGTCGTGTCTACTCTACCACGATATACTTACTGTATCGGTAGGCGGTGTCTCGTCGTGTCTACTCTACTCTACCACGACATACTGACTGTATCGGTAGGCGGTGTCCCGTCGTGTCTACTCTACTCTACCACGATATACTTACTGTATCGGTAGGCGGTGTCCCGTCGTGTCTACTCTACTCTACCACGATATACTTACTGTATCGGTAGGCAGTGTCCCGTCGTGTCTACTCTACTCTACCACGATATACTTACTGTATCGGTAGGCGGTGTCTCGTCGTGTCTACTCTACTCTACCACGATATACTTACTGTATCGGTAGGCGGTGTCTCGTCGTGTCTACTCTACTCTACCACGATATACTTACTGTATCGGTAGGCGGTGTCCCGTCGTGTCTACTCTACTCTACCACGATATACTTACTGTATCGGTAGGCGGTGTCCCGTCGTCTCTACTCTACCACGATATACTTACTGTATCGGTAGGCGGTGTCTCGTTGTGTCTACTCTACTCTACCACGATATACTTACTGTATCGGTAGGCGGTGTCCCGTCGTGTCTACTCTACCACGATATACTTACTGTATCGGTAGGCGGTGTCCCGTCGTGTCTACTCTACTCTACCACGATATACTTACTGTATCGGTAGGCGGTGTCTCGTCGTGTCTACTCTACTCTACCACGATATACTTACTGTACCGGTAGGCGGTGTCTCGTCGTGTCTACTCTACCACGATATACTTTCTGTATCGGTAGGCGGTGTCTCGTCGTGTCTACTCTACTCTACCACGATATACTTACTGTATCGGTAGGCGGTGTCTCGTCGTATCTACTCTACTCTACCACGATATACTAACTGTATCGGTAGGCGGTGTCTCGTCGTGTCTACTCTACTCTACCACGATATACTTACTGTATCGGTAGGCGGTGTCCCGTCGTGTCTACTCTACTCTACCACGATATACTTACTGTATCGGTAGGCGGTGTCCCGTTGTGTCTACTCTACCACGATATACTTACTGTATCGGTAGGCGGTGTCTCGTCGTGTCTACTCTACTCTACCACGATATACTAACTGTATCGGTAGGCGGTGTCTCGTCGTGTCTACTCTACTCTACCACGATATACTTACTGTATCGGTAGGCGGTGTCCCGTCGTGTCTACTCTACTCTACCACGATATACTTACTGTATCGGTAGGCGGTGTCCCGTTGTGTCTACTCTACCACGATATACTTACTGTATCGGTAGGCGGTGTCTCGTCGTGTCTACTCTACTCTACCACGATATACTTACTGTATCGGTAGGCGGTGTCCCGTCGTGTCTACTCTACTCTACCACGATATACTTACTGTATCGGTAGGCGGTGTCTCGTCGTGTCTACTCTACTCTACCACGATATACTTACTGTATCGGTAGGCGGTGTCCCGTTGTGTCTACTCTACTCTACCACGATATACTTACTGTATCGGTAGGCGGTTTCTCGTCGTGTCTACTCTACTCTACCACGATATACTTACTGTATCGGTAGGCGGTGTCTCGTCGTGTATACTCTACTGTACCACGATATACTTACTGTACCGGTAGGCGGTGTCTCGTCGTGTCTACTCTACCACGATATACTTACTGTATCGGTGGGCGGTGTCCCGTCGTGTCTACTCTACTCTACCACGATATACTTACTGTATCGGTAGGCGGTGTCTCGTCGTGTCTACTCTACCACGATATACTTACTGTATTGGTGGGCGGTGTCCAGTCGTGTCTACTCTACTCTACCACGATATACTTACTGTACCGGTAGGCGGTGTCTTGTCGTGTCTACTCTACCACGATATACTTACTGTATCGGTGGGCGGTGTCCCGTCGTGTCTACTCTACTCTACCACGATATACTTACTGTATCGGTAGGCGGTGTCTCGTCGTGTCTACTCTACTGTACCACGATATACTTACTGTACCGGTAGGCGGTGTCTTGTCGTGTCTACTCTACCACGATATACTTACTGTATCGGTAGGCGGTGTCTCGTCGTGTCTACTCTACTCTACCACGATATACTTACTGTATCGGTAGGCGGTGTCTCGTCGTGTCTACTCTACTGTACCACGATATACTCACTGTACCGGTAGGCGGTGTCTCGTCGTGTCTACTCTACCACGATATACTTACTGTATCGGTGGGCGGTGTCCCGTCGTGTCTACTCTACTCTACCACGATATACTTACTGTATCGGTGGGCGGTGTCTCGTCGTGTCTACTCTACTCTACCTCGATATACTTACTGTATCGGTAGGCAGTGTCCCGTCGTCTCTACTCTACTCTACCACGATATACTTACTGTATCGGTAGGCGGTGTCTCGTCGTGTCTACTCTACTCTACCACAATATACTTACTGTATCGGTAGGCGGTGTCCCGTCGTGTCTACTCTACCACGATATACTTACTGTATCGGTAGGCGGTGTCTCGTCGTGTCTACTCTACTCTACCACGATATACTTACTGTATCGGTAGTCGGTGTCCCGTCGTGTCTACTTGACTCTACCACGATATACTTACTGTATCGGTAGGCGGTGTCCCGTCGTGTCTACTCTACTCTACCACGATATACTTACTGTATCGGTAGGCGGTGTCTCGTCGTGTCTACTCTACTCTACCACGATATACTTACTGTATCGGTGGGCGGTGTCTCGTCGTGTCTACTCTACTCTACCTCGATATACTTACTGTATCGGTAGGCAGTGTCCCGTCGTCTCTACTCTACTCTACCACGATATACTTACTGTATCGGTAGGCGGTGTCTCGTCATGTCTACTCTACTCTACCACGATATACTTACTGTACCGGTAGGCGGTGTCCCGTCGTGTCTACTCTACTCTACCACGATATACTTACTGTATCGGTAGGCGGTGTCCCGTCATGTCTACTCTACTCTACCACGATATACTTACTGTACCGGTAGGCGGTGTCTCGTCGTGTCTACTCTACTCTACCACGATATACTTACTGTATCGGTAGGCGGTGTCCCGTCGTGTCTACTCTACTCTACCACGATATACTTACTGTATCGGTAGGCGGTGTCTCGTCGTGTCTACTCTACTCTACCACGATATACTTACTGTATCGGTAGGCGGTGTCCCGTTGTGTCTACTCTACTCTACCACGATATACTTACTGTATTGGTAGGCGGTGTCTCGTCGTGTCTACTCTACTCTACCACGATATACTTACTGTATCGGTAGGCGGTGTCTCGTCGTGTCTACTCTACTGTACCACGATATACTTACTGTACCGGTAGGCGGTGTCTCGTCGTGTCTACTCTACCACGATATACTTACTGTATCGGTGGGCGGTGTCCAGTCGTGTCTACTCTACTCTACCACGATATACTTACTGTACCGGTAGGCGGTGTCTCGTCGTGTCTACTCTACTCTACCACGATATACTTACTGTATCGGTAGGCGGTGTCTCGTCGTGTCTACTCTACTGTACCACGATATACTTACTGTACCGGTAGGCGGTGTCTTGTCGTGTCTACTCTACCACGATATACTTACTGTATCGGTAGGCGGTGTCCCGTCGTCTCTACTCTACTCTACCACGATATACTTACTGTATCGGTAGGCGGTGTCTCGTCGTGTCTACTCTACTGTACCACGATATACTTACTGTACCGGTAGGCGGTGTCTTGTCGTGTCTACTCTACCACGATATACTTACTGTATCGGTAGGCGGTGTCCCGTCGTCTCTACTCTACTCTACCACGATATACTTACTGTATCGGTAGGCGGTGTCTCGTCGTGTCTACTCTACTCTACCACGATATACTTACTGTATCGGTAGGCGGTGTCCCGTCGTGTCAACTCTACTCTACCACGATATACTTACTGTATCGGTAGGCGGTGTCTCGTCGTGTCTACTCTACTCTACCACGATATACTTACTGTATCGGTAGGCGGTGTCCCGTCGTCTCTACTCTACTCTACCACGATATACTTACTGTATCGGTAGGCGGTGTCTCGTCGTGTCTACTCTACCACGATATACTTACTGTATCGGTAGGCGGTGTCTCGTCGTGTCTACTCTACTCTACCACGATATACTTACTGTATCGGTAGGCGGTGTCTCGTCGTGTCTACTCTACCACGATATACTTACTGTATCGGTAGGCAGTGTCCCGTCGTCTCTACTCTACTCTACCACGATATACTTACTGTATCGGTAGGCGGTGTCTCGTCGTGTCTACTCTACCACGATATACTTACTGTATCGGTAGGCGGTGTCTCGTCGTGTCTACTCTACTCTACCACGATATACTTACTGTATCGGTAGGCGGTGTCCCGTCGTGTCAACTCTACTCTACCACGATATACTTACTGTATCGGTAGGCGGTGTCTCGTCGTATCTACTCTACTCTACCACGATATACTTACTGTATCGGTAGGCGGTGTCCCGTCGTGTCTACTCTACTCTACCACGATATACTTACTGTATCGGTAGGCGGTGTCCCGTCGTGTCTACTCTACTCTACCACGATATACTTACTGTATCGGTAGGCGGTGTCTCGTCGTGTCTACTCTACTCTACCTCGATATACTTACTGTATCGGTAGGCGGTGTCCCGTCGTGTCTACTCTACTCTACCACGATATACTTACTGTATCGGTAGGCGGTGTCTCGTCGTGTCTACTCTACTCTACCACGATATACTTACTGTATCGGTAGGCGGTGTCCCGTCGTGTCTACTCTACTCTACCACGATATACTTACTGTATCGGTAGGCGGTGTCTCGTCGTGTCTACTCTACTCTACCTCGATATACTTACTGTATCGGTAGGCGGTGTCTCGTCGTGTCTACTCTACCACGATATACTTACTGTATCGGTAGGCGGTGTCCAGTCGTGTCTACTCTACTCTACCACGATATACTTACTGTACCGGTAGGCGGTGTCTTGTCGTGTCTACTCTACCACGATATACTTACTGTATCGGTGGGCGGTGTCCCGTCGTGTCTACTCTACTCTACCACGATATACTTACTGTATCGGTAGGCGGTGTCTCGTCGTGTCTACTCTACTGTACCACGATATACTTACTGTACCGGTAGGCGGTGTCTTGTCGTGTCTACTCTACCACGATATACTTACTGTATCGGTAGGCGGTGTCTCGTCGTGTCTACTCTACTCTACCACGATATACTTACTGTATCGGTAGGCGGTGTCTCGTCGTGTCTACTCTACTGTACCACGATATACTCACTGTACCGGTAGGCGGTGTCTCGTCGTGTCTACTCTACCACGATATACTTACTGTATCGGTGGGCGGTGTCCCGTCGTGTCTACTCTACTCTACCACGATATACTTACTGTATCGGTGGGCGGTGTCTCGTCGTGTCTACTCTACTCTACCTCGATATACTTACTGTATCGGTAGGCAGTGTCCCGTCGTCTCTACTCTACTCTACCACGATATACTTACTGTATCGGTAGGCGGTGTCTCGTCGTGTCTACTCTACTCTACCACAATATACTTACTGTATCGGTAGGCGGTGTCCCGTCGTGTCTACTCTACCACGATATACTTACTGTATCGGTAGGCGGTGTCTCGTCGTGTCTACTCTACTCTACCACGATATACTTACTGTATCGGTAGTCGGTGTCCCGTCGTGTCTACTTGACTCTACCACGATATACTTACTGTATCGGTAGGCGGTGTCCCGTCGTGTCTACTCTACTCTACCACGATATACTTACTGTATCGGTAGGCGGTGTCTCGTCGTGTCTACTCTACTCTACCACGATATACTTACTGTATCGGTGGGCGGTGTCTCGTCGTGTCTACTCTACTCTACCTCGATATACTTACTGTATCGGTAGGCAGTGTCCCGTCGTCTCTACTCTACTCTACCACGATATACTTACTGTATCGGTAGGCGGTGTCTCGTCATGTCTACTCTACTCTACCACGATATACTTACTGTACCGGTAGGCGGTGTCCCGTCGTGTCTACTCTACTCTACCACGATATACTTACTGTATCGGTAGGCGGTGTCCCGTCATGTCTACTCTACTCTACCACGATATACTTACTGTACCGGTAGGCGGTGTCTCGTCGTGTCTACTCTACTCTACCACGATATACTTACTGTATCGGTAGGCGGTGTCCCGTCGTGTCTACTCTACTCTACCACGATATACTTACTGTATCGGTAGGCGGTGTCTCGTCGTGTCTACTCTACTCTACCACGATATACTTACTGTATCGGTAGGCGGTGTCCCGTTGTGTCTACTCTACTCTACCACGATATACTTACTGTATTGGTAGGCGGTGTCTCG
The DNA here is from genome assembly GCA_032718475.1 of Nemertoderma westbladi. NCBI lineage: Eukaryota > Metazoa > Xenacoelomorpha > Nemertodermatida > Nemertodermatidae > Nemertoderma > Nemertoderma westbladi. Next base: position 14,055 of record JAUCBJ010008016.1, read on the forward strand.
TCGTGTCTACTCTACTCTACCACGATATACTTACTGTATCGGTAGGCGGTGTCTCGTCGTGTCTACTCTACTGTACCACGATATACTTACTGTACCGGTAGGCGGTGTCTCGTCGTGTCTACTCTACCACGATATACTTACTGTATCGGTGGGCGGTGTCCAGTCGTGTCTACTCTACTCTACCACGATATACTTACTGTACCGGTAGGCGGTGTCTCGTCGTGTCTACTCTACTCTACCACGATATACTTACTGTATCGGTAGGCGGTGTCTCGTCGTGTCTACTCTACTGTACCACGATATACTTACTGTACCGGTAGGCGGTGTCTTGTCGTGTCTACTCTACCACGATATACTTACTGTATCGGTAGGCGGTGTCCCGTCGTCTCTACTCTACTCTACCACGATATACTTACTGTATCGGTAGGCGGTGTCTCGTCGTGTCTACTCTACTGTACCACGATATACTTACTGTACCGGTAGGCGGTGTCTTGTCGTGTCTACTCTACCACGATATACTTACTGTATCGGTAGGCGGTGTCCCGTCGTCTCTACTCTACTCTACCACGATATACTTACTGTATCGGTAGGCGGTGTCTCGTCGTGTCTACTCTACTCTACCACGATATACTTACTGTATCGGTAGGCGGTGTCCCGTCGTGTCAACTCTACTCTACCACGATATACTTACTGTATCGGTAGGCGGTGTCTCGTCGTGTCTACTCTACTCTACCACGATATACTTACTGTATCGGTAGGCGGTGTCCCGTCGTCTCTACTCTACTCTACCACGATATACTTACTGTATCGGTAGGCGGTGTCTCGTCGTGTCTACTCTACCACGATATACTTACTGTATCGGTAGGCGGTGTCTCGTCGTGTCTACTCTACTCTACCACGATATACTTACTGTATCGGTAGGCGGTGTCTCGTCGTGTCTACTCTACCACGATATACTTACTGTATCGGTAGGCAGTGTCCCGTCGTCTCTACTCTACTCTACCACGATATACTTACTGTATCGGTAGGCGGTGTCTCGTCGTGTCTACTCTACCACGATATACTTACTGTATCGGTAGGCGGTGTCTCGTCGTGTCTACTCTACTCTACCACGATATACTTACTGTATCGGTAGGCGGTGTCCCGTCGTGTCAACTCTACTCTACCACGATATACTTACTGTATCGGTAGGCGGTGTCTCGTCGTATCTACTCTACTCTACCACGATATACTTACTGTATCGGTAGGCGGTGTCCCGTCGTGTCTACTCTACTCTACCACGATATACTTACTGTATCGGTAGGCGGTGTCCCGTCGTGTCTACTCTACTCTACCACGATATACTTACTGTATCGGTAGGCGGTGTCTCGTCGTGTCTACTCTACTCTACCTCGATATACTTACTGTATCGGTAGGCGGTGTCCCGTCGTGTCTACTCTACTCTACCACGATATACTTACTGTATCGGTAGGCGGTGTCTCGTCGTGTCTACTCTACTCTACCACGATATACTTACTGTATCGGTAGGCGGTGTCCCGTCGTGTCTACTCTACTCTACCACGATATACTTACTGTATCGGTAGGCGGTGTCTCGTCGTGTCTACTCTACTCTACCTCGATATACTTACTGTATCGGTAGGCGGTGTCTCGTCGTGTCTACTCTACCACGATATACTTACTGTATCGGTAGGCGGTGTCCCGTCGTGTCTACTCTACTCTACCACGATATACTTACTGTATCGGTAGGCGGTGTCTCGTCGTGTCTACTCTACTCTACCTCGATATACTTACTGTATCGGTAGGCGGTGTCCCGTCGTGTCTACTCTACTCTACCACGATATACTTACTGTATCGGTAGGCGGTGTCTCGTCGTGTCTACTCTACTCTACCTCGATATACTTACTGTATCGGTAGGCGGTGTCCCGTCGTGTCTACTCTACTCTACCACGATATACTTACTGTATCGGTAGGCGGTGTCTCGTCGTGTCTACTCTACTCTACCTCGATATACTTACTGTATCGGTAGGCGGTGTCTCGTCGTGTCTACTCTACCACGATATACTTACTGTATCGGTAGGCGGTGTCCCGTCGTCTCTACTCTACTCTACCACGATATACTTACTGTATCGGTAGGCGGTGTCTCGTCGTGTCTACTCTACCACGATATACTTACTGTATCGGTAGGCGGTGTCTCGTCGTGTCTACTCTACTCTACCACGATATACTTACTGTATCGGTAGGCGGTGTCCCGTCGTGTCAACTCTACTCTACCACGATATACTTACTGTATCGGTAGGCGGTGTCTCGTCGTATCTACTCTACTCTACCACGATATACTTACTGTATCGGTAGGCGGTGTCCCGTCGTGTCTACTCTACTCTACCACGATATACTTACTGTATCGGTAGGCGGTGTCCCGTCGTGTCTACTCTACTCTACCACGATATACTTACTGTATCGGTAGGCGGTGTCTCGTCGTGTCTACTCTACTCTACCTCGATATACTTACTGTATCGGTAGGCGGTGTCCCGTCGTGTCTACTCTACTCTACCACGATATACTTACTGTATCGGTAGGCGGTGTCTCGTCATGTCTACTCTACTCTACCACGATATACTTACTGTACCGGTAGGCGGTGTCCCGTCGTGTCTACTCTACTCTACCACGATATACTTACTGTATCGGTAGGCGGTGTCCCGTCATGTCTACTCTACTCTACCACGATATACTTACTGTACCGGTAGGCGGTGTCTCGTCGTGTCTACTCTACTCTACCACGATATACTTACTGTATCGGTAGGCGGTGTCCCGTCGTGTCTACTCTACTCTACCACGATATACTTACTGTATCGGTAGGCGGTGTCTCGTCGTGTCTACTCTACTCTACCACGATATACTTACTGTATCGGTAGGCGGTGTCCCGTTGTGTCTACTCTACTCTACCACGATATACTTACTGTATTGGTAGGCGGTGTCTCGTCGTGTCTACTCTACTCTACCACGATATACTTACTGTATCGGTAGGCGGTGTCTCGTCGTGTCTACTCTACTGTACCACGATATACTTACTGTACCGGTAGGCGGTGTCTCGTCGTGTCTACTCTACCACGATATACTTACTGTATCGGTGGGCGGTGTCCAGTCGTGTCTACTCTACTCTACCACGATATACTTACTGTACCGGTAGGCGGTGTCTCGTCGTGTCTACTCTACTCTACCACGATATACTTACTGTATCGGTAGGCGGTGTCTCGTCGTGTCTACTCTACTGTACCACGATATACTTACTGTACCGGTAGGCGGTGTCTTGTCGTGTCTACTCTACCACGATATACTTACTGTATCGGTAGGCGGTGTCCCGTCGTCTCTACTCTACTCTACCACGATATACTTACTGTATCGGTAGGCGGTGTCTCGTCGTGTCTACTCTACTGTACCACGATATACTTACTGTACCGGTAGGCGGTGTCTTGTCGTGTCTACTCTACCACGATATACTTACTGTATCGGTAGGCGGTGTCCCGTCGTCTCTACTCTACTCTACCACGATATACTTACTGTATCGGTAGGCGGTGTCTCGTCGTGTCTACTCTACTCTACCACGATATACTTACTGTATCGGTAGGCGGTGTCCCGTCGTGTCAACTCTACTCTACCACGATATACTTACTGTATCGGTAGGCGGTGTCTCGTCGTGTCTACTCTACTCTACCACGATATACTTACTGTATCGGTAGGCGGTGTCCCGTCGTCTCTACTCTACTCTACCACGATATACTTACTGTATCGGTAGGCGGTGTCTCGTCGTGTCTACTCTACCACGATATACTTACTGTATCGGTAGGCGGTGTCTCGTCGTGTCTACTCTACTCTACCACGATATACTTACTGTATCGGTAGGCGGTGTCTCGTCGTGTCTACTCTACCACGATATACTTACTGTATCGGTAGGCAGTGTCCCGTCGTCTCTACTCTACTCTACCACGATATACTTACTGTATCGGTAGGCGGTGTCTCGTCGTGTCTACTCTACCACGATATACTTACTGTATCGGTAGGCGGTGTCTCGTCGTGTCTACTCTACTCTACCACGATATACTTACTGTATCGGTAGGCGGTGTCCCGTCGTGTCAACTCTACTCTACCACGATATACTTACTGTATCGGTAGGCGGTGTCTCGTCGTATCTACTCTACTCTACCACGATATACTTACTGTATCGGTAGGCGGTGTCCCGTCGTGTCTACTCTACTCTACCACGATATACTTACTGTATCGGTAGGCGGTGTCCCGTCGTGTCTACTCTACTCTACCACGATATACTTACTGTATCGGTAGGCGGTGTCTCGTCGTGTCTACTCTACTCTACCTCGATATACTTACTGTATCGGTAGGCGGTGTCCCGTCGTGTCTACTCTACTCTACCACGATATACTTACTGTATCGGTAGGCGGTGTCTCGTCGTGTCTACTCTACTCTACCACGATATACTTACTGTATCGGTAGGCGGTGTCCCGTCGTGTCTACTCTACTCTACCACGATATACTTACTGTATCGGTAGGCGGTGTCTCGTCGTGTCTACTCTACTCTACCTCGATATACTTACTGTATCGGTAGGCGGTGTCTCGTCGTGTCTACTCTACCACGATATACTTACTGTATCGGTAGGCGGTGTCCCGTCGTGTCTACTCTACTCTACCACGATATACTTACTGTATCGGTAGGCGGTGTCTCGTCGTGTCTACTCTACTCTACCTCGATATACTTACTGTATCGGTAGGCGGTGTCCCGTCGTGTCTACTCTACTCTACCACGATATACTTACTGTATCGGTAGGCGGTGTCTCGTCGTGTCTACTCTACTCTACCTCGATATACTTACTGTATCGGTAGGCGGTGTCCCGTCGTGTCTACTCTACTCTACCACGATATACTTACTGTATCGGTAGGCGGTGTCTCGTCGTGTCTACTCTACTCTACCTCGATATACTTACTGTATCGGTAGGCGGTGTCTCGTCGTGTCTACTCTACCACGATATACTTACTGTATCGGTAGGCGGTGTCCCGTCGTCTCTACTCTACTCTACCACGATATACTTACTGTATCGGTAGGCGGTGTCTCGTCGTGTCTACTCTACCACGATATACTTACTGTATCGGTAGGCGGTGTCTCGTCGTGTCTACTCTACTCTACCACGATATACTTACTGTATCGGTAGGCGGTGTCCCGTCGTGTCAACTCTACTCTACCACGATATACTTACTGTATCGGTAGGCGGTGTCTCGTCGTATCTACTCTACTCTACCACGATATACTTACTGTATCGGTAGGCGGTGTCCCGTCGTGTCTACTCTACTCTACCACGATATACTTACTGTATCGGTAGGCGGTGTCCCGTCGTGTCTACTCTACTCTACCACGATATACTTACTGTATCGGTAGGCGGTGTCTCGTCGTGTCTACTCTACTCTACCTCGATATACTTACTGTATCGGTAGGCGGTGTCCCGTCGTGTCTACTCTACTCTACCACGATATACTTACTGTATCGGTAGGCGGTGTCTCGTCGTGTCTACTCTACTCTACCACGATATACTTACTGTATCGGTAGGCGGTGTCCCGTCGTGTCTACTCTACTCTACCACGATATACTTACTGTATCGGTAGGCGGTGTCTCGTCGTGTCTACTCTACTCTACCACGATATACTTACTGTATCGGTAGGCGGTGTCCCGTCGTGTCTACTCTGCCAGTCTCCGACCTCATTAAGGACATTTAGGACGGTATCCAAGGTTTCCTTACTGGCCGCCTCCGCTGGCTCCAATGAGCCCAAGTTGCCGTCGATTTTACCCAATAAGTTCTCCACAACGGGAACTATTCCGCTACCGGCCTCCTCGGATACGAGATTACTTAACTGAAACAACAACGGGGAGTCGGAATAAAAATTAAAAAAATAATAAATGAAATCCATTAAATAATAAAATGTATCTTGATTTTACATTTATTTAATACGGAATTTACCTAATTAATAAAATTACTTTGAATTAAGTTATAATATTTCAGATTAAGTTTTTTAGATTAAATTTTGTTTTAATTACTAGCTAAAAATAATAATGATATACAGTATACAATAAGAACCATTATTATTATATTGAAACTTAAGGGCCCCAAAATTTACTGGAACCAAACAAGTAATATTGCAAAGGAGATTCAGCAATATCAAATTTGTTATTAAATTTAATAATTTTAACGGAATTATAATATAATACATTATAAATAAAACTGATTACTTTGATAAACCAGAGCTACGGCACTACGGCGACATTAGTGCACTACTTTATATGTAAAGGAGAAGACTACAACAAGGAGTAAAATGTCACATTCCCAATCGACTACCTCTACCAGCAAGGCTCCCGCTGCTGATTCTGAAAAATTAAGACGGCAAAGCACTGCTGGATGCAGTAATAACCCGAGACGAAGCAGCAACAAATCCCTGGTGAATCCACAGGCGGCGGCAGTTCCACCACAAAGTGGATTGCGCAACGACGGACTTACTGAAATCGAGGTTGTCTGCTCCGGCGCATCATGCAGTGTTACAATGATCTGCATCGCTAAACGAGGCACAGATTTCGGCCTTGTTGATTTCTACTGTGGACAATGTGTTGGTCAGCGTCTAACAAAGGTTGCCAAGGATTTTGAAAAGCTAGAATTGCGACTGGATGATAAATTACTTCAATTCGAAGAAGAAGTTGAGCACCTTCGTATGCAATCGATTAGACAGGAGCAAGTAATTGGAGATAATAATCAAAAGGCTCATACGAGGATAAATGAGTTGCGAGATGTTATTGGAAGTAAAGCAGAGGAAAGTCAAAAGAAGATAGATGATCTTGAAACTAAAGTAATGAATGTTAAGGACTGCACCAACAAGTATAATGTCAGTAGTCAACCGGAAGAAGTCAATGGTGGCCAATGGACCAAGGTATCATATTCTGCGAAGGTAAAAACACCTCGAAATAGTAATGGTACGAATATCGCCATTCTCTCGAAACAAATAAAATTAGAGGAGGAGGAACATAACAAACGCAAAACGAATGTTGTCGTTAAGGGATTGAGAGGTCACGATGACAAGGCACAAGTTATTGACATTCCTGCATATCTGGACATCCAATTATCCAAAGAAGAAATAACGACTAAGCCTGTATCCAAACAGCCATTGTCTAACCAACAAAGTAAACTGCTGATAGTAACTGTTCCACGGGAGAAAAGATCATCTCTCTTAAGGAAAGCTCTAGAATTGCGTCACTCTGATAGATATGACAATATATATATTACACCGGACTATACCCCAGAAGAAAGTAGATCACAGTTCGAGTTACGTGAGGAACGGCGGCGACTAATGGTTGCGTACCCAGATAAATACTGGGTAATAAATAAAGGGTCGGTAGTAGAGAGTCCACGGAGCACAATTCATAGGAGTAAGTCTGTTATGGTCAAACCGTCAAATGGTCCGGCAGATATCACTACTCCGTCATCGCAGGCTGACCACGACGCGACAACAACAGCTCACCAAATAGTTGATCTCACCAACCCCTCTCCAAACGCCCACTCAAATAGTGAACAGCAATCTCGCACTCGGCAGAGCTTTGAGGACCTAGTTACAAAGACTGATTGACAACCAACCATCCCGATGAGCATGAACTCGAACCATCTTGAACCGAAATACACTGCTGTATGTTTGTATAATGCTCGATCCATTAATAACAAAGCGGCAATTATTAAAGATCACATTGTAGATGATAGAATAGACATCCTTGCGATAACGGAAGCGTGGTTAAAGGGTGATGAGAGCGATAACCAAGTAACAAACGAAATATGTCCTAAAGGATACGTTATAGAACACAATCCTAGAACATCCACGAGAGGTGGAGGAGTAGCTTGTGTTTTCAAACGGTGTCTCAAATTAAAAACGTGTGCCGCTAGTGAGTTTGTGTATTCTACATTTGAATATATTGAATTAACATTCACCCAACTTGGATCTGTTATTAGGCTTATTATATTGTACCGCACCTGCCCTTCGCCTAAAAACGGACTCACTGCAGCATTATTCTTTGAACAATTCGCTGAGTTTCTGCAGCACATTATAGTTCTTCCGGGTAGAATACTATTATTGGGTGATTTCAACTTTCATGTTGATGTCTGCGATAACAAGGATGCCGCCGAGTTTCTTGACATTTTAAATTGCTTTGGATTGGTACAGTTAGTAAATCAACCAACCCACATAAAGGGCCATACACTAGATCTGGTGCTAGTACACACTGACGACCAGAATATCGTTTGCAACGTTTTTGTACGAAATATAGGTTTATCCGACCACTTTGCAGTCTACTTTAACTTGAATTTCACTAAACCAGCCGATATATCACAGACAATAAGTTACCGAAATATAAGTAAAATAAACGGTAATCTGTTTTTGGAGGATTTAAAACATTCACCAGTATGCGACTCTCCTTCTGGTGATATTAATGGAGTTATTAAAATGTATAATGATAACCTAATGAACATACTCGATAAACACGCCCCATTACAAACAAAAACTGTTTCCATGAGGCCGAAGGCAAATTGGTACACTGATGAGATTAACGACGCAAAAAGAAAACGCAGAAGATTGGAGCGCCGATATCGAAAGACGAATATCTGTGCTGATTGTATCGCCTATCGCCTACAGTGCACGGTGGTTGCCAATACCATAGCGTCAGCAAAAGAGACATATTATAGTAACATTATAAAGAATAATGCAGGTGATCAACGAAAACTATTTTCAGTGGCTGCCAAAATACTTTATCGTAAAAACAAAAGTACATTGCCTTCACACGAGGATGATGAAAAACATGTTTATGGAATTCTTTGACAAGAAAATAAAGGATATTAGATATGACTTATTATCTGGAAATGGCGGTTCTACTTCACGGGGCGTTGATGATCTGGGGGCTCCTACGGAGGGCGCTATCAAACTGGGTGTTCCTATGGGGGGCGCTACTGAATTGGGCATTCCTACGGGGGGTGATACTGGACTGGGCGCTCCTACAGGGGAATCATCAGACCAGGGCGTTCCTACGGGGGGAGCATCTGACCTGGGCATTCCTACAGGGGGTGCTGCTGGACTGGGTGTTTCTACGGGGGGTGCAACTGGACTGGGCGTTCCTACGGGGGGACCATCTGACCTGGGCATTCCTACAGGGGGTGCTGCTGGACTGGGTGTTTCTACGGGGGGTGCAACTGGACTGGGCGTTCCTACGGGGGGCTCATCTGAACTGGGCATTCCTATTGGGGGACCATCTGACCTGGGCATTCTTACGGGTGAAGCATCGGATCTGGGTGTTCCTACAGGGGGCGCTAGTGAACTGGGCGTTCCTATGGGGGGCGCAACCAACCTGGGCATTTCTACGGGGGGTGTTACTGGACTGGGCGCTCCTATGGGGGGGGGGGGGGGCTACTGAACTGGGCATTCATACGGGGGCCGCTACGGGACTGGGCGTTCCTACGGGGTGCGCAACTAACCTAGGCATACCTACGGGGGGCGCTACGGGACTGGGCGTTCCTACGGGTATGGGGGGCGCAACCAACGGTAAAGGAAACAATATTCCCAAATTGGAACACTTTAATAAAATAACAATGGATGAGGCAGAAAAGCTAATAAAGAACTCAAAATCTAAATCTAGTACCATGGATCCGATTTCCACGCAATTAGTAAAACATTCAATAAAATTGTTGCTACCAGTGATTATGTTAATTATTAATTTATCAATTACAACTGCTACTGTGCCGACTCTATTCAAGGAAGCTGTGTTAACACCAGTCATAAAGAAAGCACGATTAAACCCTGAGATACTTAGGAACTTTAGGCCGGTGTCTAATCTGATATATTTAGCAAAGTTAACAGAAAGGGTGATTGCAAACCAGCTGATGACTCATATGAACATAAATAAATTGTATGAACCTTTACAGAGCGCGTACAGACCCTTACACGGAACGGAGACCGCGTTGCTTAAGGTAAGCGACGACATATTACGCAAAATCGATTCGGGATCGGGAGTACTTCTCGTCTTATTAGACCTTAGTGCTGCCTTCGACACGGTCGACCACGTTAAACTGTTGGACACTCTAGATCGAGAAATCGGGGTTGAGGGAATCGCCCTGGACTGGTTCAGATCGTACTTGTCGAATAGGTCACAACAGGTTCGCATTAATGCAAAATATTCGAACCGGTTGGATTTGCTGTACGGGCTGCCACAAGGATCGGTACTTGGGCCTATATTATTTTCGATATACACTCGTTCGCTTTCAAATGTTATTCGCAACCACGGCCTCTCGTATCATTTGTACGCGGACGATACACAGCTATACATTAGTTTTAAACCTATTAATTCGTCCGTCGCTGTTGAGGTGACTGAACGTTGCGTGGCCGATGTAAAGAAGTGGATGGAAGATAATTTATTGAAAATGAACTCAGATAAAACGGAGATTATCCTTCTGCAGTCCCGTTTCGGTAAACAACTAACGCCCCCTAACATACAAATAGGGGATGACCTGATCAGCTGCAGCGACAAGGCACGTAATATAGGTTTCATCGTGGATTCAAATCTGACATACAGCAATCAAATAAGTACAACGGTCCGAGATGCATTTCTTCATCTTCGAAGTTTGGCTAAAATTAAACGGTACCTCAGCAGACATGACCTTGAAATCTTAATTCACGCCTTTGTCACAAACAAACTCGACAGCAACAACTCATTATATTATGGATTACCCTCGAAGTCAATCAAAAAATTACAATATGTACAGAATTCCGCAGCGCGACTGCTAGAGGGCGTTAAGAAACAAGAGCACGTCACTCCAGTCCTTAAACTGTTCGCGGTATTTCAACTTTCCATAACGCGAGTTGAATATTTTTGTATTTATTTAAAATTGATTATTCCGATATTACTACTGGGTGCGGGACCATGGGTTTTGGGCACATTTAATAAACTGGGGGCGATTTATGGGCGAACTTTGGGGCAACTTACAGGGTACGGGAATAATTTCATAGTTATAAGGGCCAGGGGGGATGGAAAATGCAAGCAGTATTCAGGTTAGCCTGAGTACTATTAGGCCCTGGCCAACTTCCTGCTGCCTGTAGGGGTGGATTTGGTAATGCGCCAGGCCTAAAGGACAAGGACAGCCCTTAGCGGTCCCTGGCCAACAGCAGCCATTACGAGACTGAAAAGAACTCGGACCGCTGACTGCTTGTGTCAGGGATTTGCGACGGGCACCGACGGCCCCTTAGTAGCCAAGCCGTTCTGGTTCTCGATGATCGAACCCCGGGGTTCGTGAGGGGTGGAGCGGACACGCGAACGGGTGGCCAACTTAAGACTGCCCCCTGACCTAAGCCGTACTGGTTCTCGATGACCGATCCCTTCGGGGTTCGCGAGGGGTGGGACGGACATGCGAAAGGGCTGGCCACAGGACGGGTTTGACGAGAACTGCCCTTAGCGGTCTCTGGTCAATGGCAGCTACTACGAGACTGAAAAGAACTCGGAACGCTGACTGCTTGTACTGGGATTTGCGACGGGACCCGACGACAGACCCCTTAGCCAAGCCGTACTGGTTCTTGATGATCGTTCCCTTCGGGGTTCGTGAGGGGTGGAACGGACACGCGACGGGGTCGAAAGACAAAGGACTAGACTCGACTAGACTCTACTGGCCTACCGACTGTTCGGAGCAGTTTCTTGGCTGCCGAAGCGACTACGAGCCTGAAACGGACTCGGAAAGCCTAGGTGGTTGGGTTTCTGTGATGAACCGACGGACCCCTAGCCAAGCCGTTCTGGTTCTCGATGATCGAACCCTTCGGGGTTCGTGAGGGGTGGAACGGACACGCGAACGGGTCCACCGACACGACAGACTCCTAGCCAAGCCGTACTGGTTCTCGATGACCGAACCCTTCGGGGTTCGAGAGGGGTGGTACGGATACGCGACAGAGTCTACCGACTGGACCGACCCTTAGCCAAGCCGTGCTGGTTCTCGATGATCGTTCCCTTCGGGGTTCGTGAGGGGTGGAACGGACACGCGACAGGGTCGACCGACACCGACACTACGGCACTAAGACTGGGACCGAGGGAAAATCTGGGGAACATTAGGTAGGCTAAAATTCTGAGCGAACAGTGGGTTATTAAATAATCTACCGTAGGGATTTATATTATCGTGTATAATTATTGTGAATATTTGGTGTATATTGATTTGGGGAAGCCCAAAATTATTCTTAATCAGGTTTCAATGATGTTGAACAGGTTTCAACTATAGGAAGTTACATTAAAGAGTATATCCAACTAATGCAGCTTTTTATCAACCGCAAACTTGCATCTTAGAAAATATTCCCTCCCCACAATCAATATCCAGTGACTGGCCGGGGCTCGGTGGTCTGTTAAGTCACGTCTCCAGCATCGGCGTTTTTCCCCCCTGGTGTTGGGATAACGGCAACAAAATTAAGAATAATTATATGGTTAATTTTGACGGGGTGTCAAAATTAAGAATAATTAATGCGGTTAATTTTGACAGGGTGTCAAAATTAAGGATAATTACGGTCAACTTCAACTGGTGGAAGTTGAGAATCCTTCAATACTCTTCAAAAACTCTCTACGTGCTTGCCAGCACCCACTACGAGGAAACTCTGGTATTTGAGTTGAGACAAAGTCGTGGTTTAATTAATCAGCAAACTCGATCTAACCAACTCGTAGTCGGCAGATCACATATTTGGAGAGTTGTTAACAGGGAATGGAAGTATCGATCACACCCATTGATATAATTCAAGTTGAGCCAGGAATCTGGCACGTCGAAGTTGAGGTACAAGGAACGAACGTTGGACGATTCAGGATTACTGTTCGGGTGGTCCAAGCTGAGTACAATACCTACGAGGAACTGTTTTACGACATCGCGTATCTAGCCATCGACGAGGCGTTACAATGACAACAAATAACGTATCCGATACCGACGAGATGGATCACCACACAGACTCGGAAGCCGACGAGGTACCAAACGTCAAGAACATGACCCGTCGGTTAGGGGCTCTTAAAGGCGGAGTAACCCGAGCTTACCAACGGATGGAGAAACAACTCAAGGGAGTCAAAACCCCCCTCAATGAGGTACAAACTCAGCTTCAAAGTATCCGAAATATCCTACAGCGGTACGAAAGGATGATACAGGCGTACCAAGAGCTCGTCCCCCCCACCGATCAAGAAAACTACCCCAAGTTGGAAGAACACGTTGTACATCTAGATGGGTTCCGCAAACAACACCGGAGGACCCTCAGCCTTGTGAGAGGCTATGAGGAACAGTATTACAAGAGGGCTGACGCGGAATCAGTACGATCCTCCAGCATTAGGACAGCAGTACATCGAAAGAGAACGGGGTCCGCTAGAAATCAGCACTCCAGCGCTAGGAGCGAGATATCCGGCTCAGCGCGCAGTTCTTAAGAGGCGCCGCCACTCCGAGACCAACTGCGAGAACGGAAGGCATTAGCCCTCAAAGCTCGGATGGAAGATGAGTATATTCAACTGCAAGCCGAGCAGGATGTATTAGCCGCCGAAACACAAAGGCGAGAGGCCGAACAAGCGGCCGAACGGCAGGCCGAACAACGCAAACAGGAGGCCGAACAACATAGACAAGAGGCCGAACGACAGGCCGAACTACGTGAACAGGAGGCCGAACAACGTAAACGAGAGGCCGAACAACGTAAACGAGAGGACGAACGGCAGGCCGAACAACGCAAACAGGAGGCCGAACAACGCGGACGAGAGGCCGAACGAGAGATCGAACAACGTAAATGGGAAGCGGAAATGCGTAAACAACACGCCGAGGCCCAAGCAATTCTCATCCACAAAAAGAATGCGGATATTGCAAAACTCGCAGAATACGAAGCCGCACTTATCGAACGAGATATTCAACTCTACGAGGACTGGGAAAGGGATATAGATCAGGAATATGAACCAATTCCGGTACCGGAGTTAGAAAAGTCATTTACACCAACAGCGGCGAAACCTCCGAAACCCGAGATCCCGCCTACCAAACAGTCTACGCTATCGGCACAAGCCCCGGTGTTCCATCCCCCACCGGCTACGCTAAAGAATGAGGAACCTTATTTCCCATCCAACACCACGACAGCGAGTGTACCCAAGTACGAGCCTGAAAAGGACTCGGAACGGGACGCCACTCCCCGATCGAACAACCCATTTACATCAACACCACAAACTCGTAGCCGCGTCATTATTAAAACCCCACCTATTATTGATCCATCAAGTATGGGAGTGAGTGCCAATAACTATAACCCTCTGAGTCACTCTAGTTCAGACGACGTCAGCATCATCCGGGCGTTGGAGAACCGCCTTGCCATGCCTAAGATGGAGATCCGCACCTTCGAAGGAGATCCCGTCGATTACCTCAGATTCAAAAAACGGTTCTTTGCGCAGATTGGATCAACGGACATAGCCGAAGCACAGAAATTGGTATATTTATCGCAATACTTGGGTGACAAACCACGCAGAATTGTTGCATGTTTTGAAGGAGGTTCTCAGGAGGCATACTATGACGCATGGAAAACTCTAGACAAAAGATACGGAAATACCGGAACTATAATTAATAAAACTCTAGAGAGACTGATAAAGGACGCGGGATCACTAGGGGACCCACAGAACATACAGGAATTCTCCGACTCTATGAAAGATGCCTATTATACTCTGAAACCCTTAAATAAGGAGGACCAGGTGAACAACATTCTAAACCTCCGACAGATCGCACGGAAATTCCCCGGATGGCTACAAAGTAAGTGGGCTTATAAATGTGTAGATCTCCGGCGCAGACATCCAGATCGAGATCCTAGCTTCCTCGAAATGTCGGCATTCCTGGACGATATCTCCGAAGCCATGAATGACTCGATGTTTTCAAAACAAAGTCTCGCAAAGTTGGACGGAATAGAGAGCAACTCCAGGAGTAAGATAATCCCTCCGAAACCGAGATTCCGCCCCCCACCGGTAAGTACGATGGCCATTACCATGGCCGAGGATTCCGACGACGAAGACTACGAGGAACCGACATCCGCTGAGGAATGGGCATGTTATCTCGCGAGTTGGGCACCCGAAAGGGAAGGCATCACAAATTCCCTGCTCTGTCTCTTCTGTGGGGAGAAACACAAAGTGGAATTCTGCAGAAAGTTTCAGTTTGCCGAACTCGTCCCACGCTTCAAGGCGATAATGAAACACCGAGGATGCTTCCGGTGTCTTGGAACAGGTCACTATGTTCGGGAGTGCGACCAAAGATCATGCTGTGCTGTCTGTAACGACCAACGCCATCACACGCTCCTCCACATCCCCGCGAACTTCGATTTCACTACCCTCCCCTTTCGGATCGAAGCCAGGCGAAGAGGAGAAACAAACCACGTCTTCAAAGGAACCCGTACAACCCAACGGAGAGAAACCAACCCGTTTAAAATCTACACCGATACACCACAAGTAACCAATATTTCGGCCACGATTAATCTTATAAATCGCCGCTACATGGTCTTCGCAAAGGTAATCCCAGTAAGGATCCAAGGAGTCGGCAAATCTTTGACGACACTCGCGTTCCTCGATAACGGGTCCGACGGAACCATCATCGACCGGGATTTCCTCGAGCAACTCGGCCTAGAATATGAACCTTGTAAACGGCCCATACAAACCATCACCGATAACAAAGAAGTAGAGTCCGGGGAGGTGCAACTCCAGATGGAAGGAGTGATGAAGGGCTACGAAACGGCTAGGTTAACCATCAAGAACGCCTTGGTACACACAGACCTTCGGGTGCGGTTCCGACAATCAGCCGAGTACGCCCCCCTCATACAATTGGACCGAGACGATGTAGACCTGAGGTGTCCGCAGTTGGACGTGAACCGTATCACCCTACTGATCGGACTTGACACACCGGAACTACACATCCCCACCGGAGATATCGCTCGATCTATAAACCAGGATGATGGATTTTATGCGGAACGAACAATAATGGGACGGACCCTCTGCGGCATTAAGGAGGAAACTACAGACACCTATACCTACCTTCCTAAATGTCAGATTAAAGAAAATGTAACCTCTGTGGGTTATTGCTCAGCTTCGGATCTTGACGAGGATTTGTTTCTGGAAACCGAGAAAACCCAACGAGAGATGACGAAATATTTTAATTTGGAGACCCAGGAGTTCGCGGAAAAGGACGAAAACCCATCCGAAGAGGACCAATATTGTATGGACGTTCTCGACCAGGCCACGTTTAAAGACGGACATTGGTGTTCACCTATGTTGTGGAAGGACCCAAACAAACCAATGGCAAACAACGCCAGCATGGCACTTAGGCGACTTAAAGGGATTTTACGCCGGCTGAATGACCAACCCGAGATAAAGGAGAAGTATAATACCGTAATCCAAGGATATCTCGATGATGGATTAGCAGAAATGGTACCACGGAACGAACTGCAAGGCGGTAAAAGAACATATTATCTCCCGACCCACTATGTAGTAGAAGCCCGCAAAGGTGGGAAATTCCGAGTGGTAAATGATGCTGCCGCTATGTACCAGGGCGAATCCCTAAACAGTCAACTTTATACGGGACCCAACATATATAGCACACTCATCGGCGTATTGATCAGGTTCAGGGAAAACCGGGTAGCATTCACCTCTGACATCAAGGCCATGTTTCATCAAGTTCGTACATTACCAAGAGACTCGGACTGTCTACGTATCCTATGGACGGATAAAACGCTTACTCAACAGGAGATTAGCCAACTCACGATAAAGGACGTAGACGTAATGCGTATGGTCGTCAGGATCTTCGGCGCTAAGGACTCGCCGGTAGCATGCAGTGACATGCTAAAGAGGACGGCAACTATGTGCGAAAACGAGTTCCCTCCTACCGTCATAGAAACCATTCGACGATGCTTCTACGTGGACGACGGATGCGCCGGCGCGGATAATGTAGATGAGGCGTATCGGCTAGCAATGGGGATGGTAGAATGTCTAAAGAAAGGAGGGTTTCCACTCGTGAAGTTCAGATCCCACGACAAAACACTTATGGAAAAGTTTCCGGAGGACATCCGGCTGGAAAATAACAAGATGTATTCGGAGGAGGTGGAACATCGTGTACTCGGGATTGAATGGGACATAGAATCAGATGAATTCATCTTCAAATATAAACCCCTACCCAAGCCTATGACAAAAAGGGGATGTTTGTCGATAAAAAGTGCAATCTTCGACCCACTAAATTTCATATCTCCAGTAACCTTGGCCAGAATGAACCTGATTAAGGAAATGTGGATAGAAGGACTGGGATGGGACGAAGAGCTTCCCCCACACCTTAGCGTCAAATGGAGAAAATGGACGGAGCAGCTCGAACACCTACATCTTATGCGGATACCTAGACCGTTTTTCCTCGATAAACTGCCCACCGATATCTTCCAGCTCCACACCTTTTCGGATGCTTCGAATACAGGAATCGGCGTAGTAACCTTCTTACGGAGACTAAGTAACGATGGAAACGGCGATACAAGCTTCTTATTCTCCAAAGCAAAGACAGTATCCGGGGAATTCGTAGCAACGATTCCGAGGCTCGAGCTACAAGCTGCAGTTTGGGCAGTAAGACAGAATCGCATGGCCATGCGGAACCTACGGATCCCCATAGAATCTCAACACTTCTGGGTAGATTCAAGTATAGTTCTCTATTATCTCCACTCTCCATCACGGCGTCACACCACATTTGTTGCAAACCGAGCCACAGAGATTAAACAGTGTACCGGCCGAGAACAGTGGCATCACGTGAACGGGAAGGAAAACCCAGCGGACTTATCAAGCCGAGGCGCCACCCCAAAACAACTCGGTAAAAGTAAACTCTGGCTTACAGGCCCGGAATTCCTACGGCAGCCACAGTTAACATGGAGTACCCGATTCGACCCCGAACTCGACAGCGGAAAATACTCCGAGGACGATAAAGAGATCCGTAAAATCCATCGAAGCAACGCGGTGGAAATTTATAGTTGCCTGACTGAGCCTGCAAAGGACTCGGGCAGGCACTATAACGTCGCGACGATTACTCAACTAGCGGCGTCCTTACATCGGTTGATCGAGCGAACTTCATCCATGAGACGGCTCGTCCACCACGTTGTAACCCTTCGCAACTTCCTACGGTGGAAAAACAACAAACCGATAGTTCAACGGAATATACAAGAACTTATTATCGCGGAGAAGTGTATTGTTAGATATGTCCAGAAAGAAAGTTTCCCCGATGAATGGGAACAACTTAGTGCGGGCAAAACGTTGAAACCGGACAGCCCAGTCTACCAACTGAGACCAATGATGGGAAAGGACGGACTGATCCGACTAAATACCCGGATGGCAAACGCCCCGGTCGAATATGAGGTCAAATACCCGGCGCTTCTGCCCGGAACGTCGACACTAGCTAAGCTATTAATTCTACAATGTCACGAGGACAACCACCACGCAGGACAGAATTGGATTATAGCTAATATAAGACAAAGATATTGGATCACCCACATCCAGCCACTGATTCGGAAAGTGTTGAAACGTTGCTTCACCTGCAGACGTTACCTAGCGCCACCAATCACACAAAAGATGGCCGACTTACCAGCCACCCATCTACAAGCGGATTCCCCGCCATTCTACGTCACCGGAGTGGACTGTTTCGGACCGTTCACGGTTATTGAACGACGATCCAACATCAAATGCTGGGGAGCCATCTTCACCTGCCTAAGATCTAGGGCAATTTACCTAGATATCGTGGTAAATCTGACACAACACGCATTCATCAACGCCCTGCGTCGGTTCGTGGCGAACAACGGGACATGCCGCCACATGTATTCCGATAATGGTACAAACTTTGTGGGAGGAGAAAGAGAACTTAGAGAGGCGATCGAGGGATGGTTTACCGATAACACCGCATCCCAAGTCTGGAAGGAACACCAGATACAGTGGCACTTCCAGACCCCCTTAGCACCCCATACGAGCGGGGTATGGGAGAAACTGATCGACCTAGTGAAACGATCCATGCGCGTCGCTCTAGGCGATACCCGGGTAACCCATGACACCCTCCGCACAACATTCTGCGAGATCACGGCTACCCTGAACAACCGACCCATTGTTCCTATCCGCGACGACCCCACAGACCTGGAACCCCTCACTCCTAACCACTTACTGGGGAGACCCAAAACCCACCTCCTCCCGGAAACCATGTTCCCGGATCCCAACGAGATCGCGAAACATACAAACTGGAAAAAGGCCCAAGCATTGGCAGCGCATTGGTGGAGAATTTGGGCCCAGGAGTACCTCATAACCCTCCGGACCAGGAGGAAATGGAACAACACCTACCGGAACGTCGCAGTTGGCGACATGGTACTAGTTAAAGAAGATCTCAAAGACCGCGTTCACTGGCCTGTGGCGCGGGTCGTGACCATACACCCAAGCAAAGACGGACTTGCGAGGACTGTGACGATACGAACGAAAGCGGGCCACTACCAACGCCCCATCCAGAAGCTGTGCCTTCTTGAAGGCAATGACAGTGGTGATTCTACGAGAGGTGATAAGTTCCCTACTCAAGATCCTGCTGCGGACATTGGTGACAATTATAAATGCGTTTAAACCCTTCTCATCATGTTGACAAACTCTATAAAACTGTGATTTATCGACAACGAATTATGGACCCCCCTTAAACCAACTGTAACCACGCAAATGGTATTTGTGTTTCCTCGTGTGTTATGTGGAGTCCAGCATCACCCTGCAGATGTTTCGACTGACGCAGGGTCGTTTATGTATTGTTTACCCTGATTTTGGTCATCGGGACCTACGATATTGGATTATTGGAAATGGAAAAGATTTGAAGTGGAATTCATTGTATTCATCGCAGTATGTTATGTTGTCCGTTGCGTGCGCGGTTCGGGGCGTAGGCGGTGTAACGAGTCCAGCTGTAGATCCCGGATTGCCGCGCAACACCCCCTCTATCCCGTTATTCTGGTGGGTCCATGGTGCATCCACGTGACTTCGACGATAGAGGGTTTTATGTTTCTCAGTCGCGTTATTCTGGTGGGACCGTTACGTGGATTTTGGGGCGTAGGCGGTGTAACGAGTCCAGCTGTAGATCCCAGAATGTTGCGTAACCCCATCCCACATGACTTCGTCGACTGA
Source organism: Nemertoderma westbladi (assembly GCA_032718475.1). Lineage (NCBI taxonomy): Eukaryota > Metazoa > Xenacoelomorpha > Nemertodermatida > Nemertodermatidae > Nemertoderma > Nemertoderma westbladi. The sequence goes on from JAUCBJ010008016.1 coordinate 34,294, forward strand.
GCTTTATGTTGTTGGGAGTGTTATTCTGGTGGGTCCCTGGTGCATCCACATGACTTCACTCTCAGCGTCTTCATTGTCCGTTACGTGCGCAGTTTGGGGCGTAGGCGGTGTAACGAGTCCAGCTGTAGATCCCAGATTGCCGCGTAACACCCCTTCCACGACAAAGATTAACCAAAGAAAATGATTGAATATAGTTGGAAACGATGAAAAGGATCAGACAACTCTACTATAAACCTGAATGATGACGCGTATACTGATGAAAATGTAATGATGCGCACCCTGGTGCTGCGCTTATAACAATGATGATAGCCGGGGGGCTATAAACCCAATGATGATGTGGAAATAAATAAATGTGAAATAAATGGTGGAAATAAATGTGTTGAAATATGTGGAAATAAATGAAATGAGATGAAATGATAATGAAATGAAAAAAGACAAAAAAAAGGTATAAAAAAAAGGTCAAAGAAAAGAATTGGAAAAAAAGGACAAAAAAGTCATAAAAAACTGGTTGGATATTATGTATAGCTATAGTAACTGTAAATGCTGAATGTATTAGCAATAAGATGATAGATGCCTATAGCAATGTTATTAATAAACTGAATTAAATAAAAAACTGAATTATTCTGCTATCGCTATAGTTTCAGACTTTCTGGACTTATAATTAACTGATCTAATTTGTAACGGATATAATCGTAAATATGGACCCAAATCGCCAAATTATCGGCGAATTACGTAACACGATAGATCTACTGGAATATTCGCAACCTGGATCCCCTGACTTTGATACAAATTGGAACACTCTGCTAAATGAGAACGTACGAGACGTTAAATTCACCGGGCGAGAGGGACCGGATTCTAAGAATCTACGAGCCCTCCGGTTAGCCGATGCTAGTACGAGACTGAAAAGAACTCGGAACGCAAAGGCAACCGGAGGGGACGATTCGTCGTTTTGGGAAACGTTCCGGCAGAGCGTCTACAGATCCCGATGTTTGATCTACGACAACGAGGGAAACGCGACGCCCACCTCGAAAGCGATTACGTTGGCGAGATGTCAAAGTTTCGTCGACGACAAGAGTACGTACCTCGCCCACTGGGGAAACCTGTCGGAGTGTACGGCGACGCTTCGAGAGGAACGCATATCGATTATCCAGAACCGAGACGACTACCAGGAAAAGTATGGGGCGAAAGAATACGGTCGATCCTTAGTCGTCGTCCTCGGAACCCTGGACGGTTTGGTACTGGTGTGCCGAATATTCCCGACACCCAGACAGGAAGTGCGGGCAGCCGGAGCGATCTGGTTGCTGCCTCCGGAAATCCAAAAGATCCTCTTCGACTTCGACGTCATTAAAATCGGGTCGGATATCAAGGCAGACGTCCGGAACGACTACGCGAACGCTCCCGCAGGAAGAAACCGACGAAACGACCTCAACGCACTTAGCCATTGCATCGACACTCAAACGCTGCTAGCCTGGTTGCGATTCGCCGAGTTCATGCGAGGATTCCAAGAAGTGAGACCGACGAAATCCGGGATCGGCTACCTCGCTGTGCTCAACGGCGGTATCGACTTCAAACCCCAGAAATTCCGGGACTATAATAAAATATACGGCGGATACCCGGGATTAGAGATAAAGAGCGAGCGGGAGGGTCGATGGAAGGACGTCGATCGGAAGTGGACGATACACCAAAGGTGGGAGAATCCCGATCGACGGAGCTATATCTACGTCGTTATGGAATGTTACACCGTCGCTAAGTTTATCTGCAAGACTCTCGATAACCTTATTACGGCGGCCCCCCTTTCCTTCGTCGACTACGACTGGAACGAGGTTATAAACCACGCGTTTAAAGCGGTCGAGAACATTACACCGGGAGAATCGAAAACGCCCGCCGTTATCAACTCCTGGGACGAGAGCGGACCTTACGATATCCCTACGATTACCGAGCTTCTCGGTGCGGAGGAGCCTCTGATCTCTTCGGAAGGGGAAGAGATATGGCTAAACGAGGGTGTTCTTCTCTCCACCCCGAAGCGACAACTCGAGCCGGAGGCCGCGTATGGACCGGCCGCCAAACGAGTTGCCTCGGCCGAACCGATAAAGAGAGCAGGCGTCTACACCCCACGCGGCTCCGGTAGCCCCGCGAGAGAGGTAGCCACTACAGCTGCATTGAGCGACTTCGGCGACATATGCCAACGGTTATCCCCGTATCCTTTCCCGGGTGGCGAAGATTGGTCGTCGGAGATTCCGAGTACCAGCCACCAACGGACCCGCTCAGCGATACTGGTCGAGGAGGGCCCCAGCGATGCGCCGACCCCCGACGATCTCCTCGGTATCCCTCCGTCGAAAACCCCGGCACCTCTTCGCCGACCAGCGGTGGCTACTACACCCGCCGTTCCTCAGGACCCTATGCGACTAACCCGTTGGTACGCCGAGCAAACTGAATGGATCCACCGCCAGAAACGGTCGTCCGAGTTGAGACCAGCGGGACACAAAGAGGGTTATCGGAGCGAGAACATACTACGCAAAAGCCTAGCATTCCGCGGGCTACCGACCACCGAGAATATTCCGAAGAGCGACCGACGACTCGAATACTACGTCGGCGTCCCGATTCCGATATTCCCCGGTCGAGAAATGCAGTTGGAGGTATGCGGCGACTGCGGCTCGGAGCAGTGCCCACGCGGCAGAAGGAATCGGGTTACCGATTCTTGCCTCCAGCTCCTCGGGATACTCTACTGCCCATACTGCGCGATATCGGGCCACGACGTTTCGGTCTGTCCGATCCTTTATAACCTCTGCACCACGTGCGGTTTCCGTGGACATTCCGCTAGCCCCCGCTGCTATATCAAATGTCCAACCAAAGACGTTACCGCTATGGGCAATATGGTCATGTTTGAGACATACGCAAACAGCCACTTAAAGACCAAGTTTCGGAGAAACGCTCGGAATATCGCGCAGGAGATGGCGTGCGGATATTTCTCCTTCCCGGAACGCCTCCACACGTCGGCCACGCTACCTTTCCATTACGTGGATCTGCTACTGAGCGCCGGATTATTCGGCCCATTCGAAGTCATTAGACGATTATATTCGTATAAAGAAGAGTTCGGTGACGGAGAGTGGTTTCTCGAGGCTCGCAACTCCGAGTTGGAAAGACGAACCGACATGATCCCGATGCCTTCGAAAGGAAGAGCCGCCAGGAGACAAGCCGAAGCGTTACTCACGATGGACGTTGACGCTCCTCTACCAGCCATAGCGATCGATGAGAGTCGACGGGCGAAGAGACGAAAGGCGTATCAGAAAAAGAAATAGTGGATTGGGATATTCCAGGAACATTTATCGAATATTTATTTTTATACAAACTCTAGGCCGAATTAATTAAAAACTATGCAATATTAAATTTGGGTTTTTTATATTGGGAATGACCTACGCAAACTCAATCGACCGACAGACTTCACGAAGGTCATTGGGGGGGACTGTTCGCGGTATTTCAACTTTCCATAACGCGAGTTGAATATTTTTGTATTTATTTAAAATTGATTATTCCGATATTACTACTGGGTGCGGGACCATGGGTTTTGGGCACATTTAATAAACTGGGGGCGATTTATGGGCGAACTTTGGGGCAACTTACAGGGTACGGGAATAATTTCATAGTTATAAGGGCCAGGGGGGATGGAAAATGCAAGCAGTATTCAGGTTAGCCTGAGTACTATTAGGCCCTGGCCAACTTCCTGCTGCCTGTAGGGGTGGATTTGGTAATGCGCCAGGCCTAAAGGACAAGGACAGCCCTTAGCGGTCCCTGGCCAACAGCAGCCATTACGAGACTGAAAAGAACTCGGACCGCTGACTGCTTGTGTCAGGGATTTGCGACGGGCACCGACGGCCCCTTAGTAGCCAAGCCGTTCTGGTTCTCGATGATCGAACCCCGGGGTTCGTGAGGGGTGGAGCGGACACGCGAACGGGTGGCCAACTTAAGACTGCCCCCTGACCTAAGCCGTACGGTTCTCGATGACCGATCCCTTCGGGGTTCGCGAGGGGTGGGACGGACATGCGAAAGGGCTGGCCACAGGACGGGTTTGACGAGAACTGCCCTTAGCGGTCTCTGGTCAACGGCAGCTACTACGAGACTGAAAAGAACTCGGAACGCTGACTGCTTGTACTGGGATTTGCGACGGGACCCGACGACAGACCCCTTAGCCAAGCCGTACTGGTTCTCGATGATCGTTCCCTTCGGGGTTCGTGAGGGGTGGAACGGACACGCGACGGGGTCGAAAGACAAAGGACTAGACTCGACTAGACTCTACTGGCCTACCGACTGTTCGGAGCAGTTTCTTGGCTGCCGAAGCGACTACGAGCCTGAAACGGACTCGGAAAGCCTAGGTGGTTGGGTTTCTGTGATGAACCGACGGACCCCTAGCCAAGCCGTTCTGGTTCTCGATGATCGAACCCTTCGGGGTTCGTGAGAGGTGGAACGGACACGCGAACGGGTCCACCGACACGACAGACTCCTAGCCAAGCCGTACTGGTTCTCGATGACCGAACCCTTCGGGGTTCGAGAGGGGTGGTACGGATACGCGACAGAGTCTACCGACTGGACCGACCCTTAGCCAAGCCGTGCTGGTTCTCGATGATCGTTCCCTTCGGGGTTCGTGAGGGGTGGAACGGACACGCGACAGGGTCGACCGACACCGACACTACGGCACTAAGACTGGGACCGAGGGAAAATCTGGGGAACATTAGGTAGGCTAAAATTCTGAGCGAACAGTGGGTTATTAAATAATCTACCGTAGGGATTTATATTATCGTGTATAATTATTGTGAATATTTGGTGTATATTGATTTGGGGAAGCCCAAAATTATTCTTAATCAGGTTTCAATGATGTTGAACAGGTTTCAACTATAGGAAGTTACATTAAAGAGTATATCCAACTAATGCAGCTTTTTATCAACCGCAAACTTGCATCTTAGAAAATATTCCCTCCCCACAATCAATATCCGGTGACTGGCCGGGGCTCGGTGGTCTGTTAAGTCACGTCTCCAGCATCGGCGTTTTTCCCCCCTGGTGTTGGGATAACGGCAACATAAACGTTTGCATTGGTTACCTGTAAATTTACGGATCAAATTTAAAATAGCTTTGTTGACATTCAAGTGTTTACATGGTGCTGCTCCTGCCTACTTGACCCATTTAATAACTCCCTATGTACCTCCACGACAATTACTGTCTGCTGATAAGGGACTTCTATTTGTACCGCAGTTTTACTTGCATAATTACGGGAGACTCGATAACCTTATTACGGCGGCCCCCCTTTCCTTCGTCGACTACGACTGGAACGAGGTTATAAACCACGCGTTTAAAGCGGTCGAGAACATTACACCGGGAGAATCGAAAACGCCCGCCGTTATCAACTCCTGGGACGAGAGCGGACCTTACGATATCCCTACGATTACCGAGCTTCTCGGTGCGGAGGAGCCTCTGATCTCTTCGGAAGGGGAAGAGATATGGCTAAACGAGGGTGTTCTTCTCTCCACCCCGAAGCGACAACTCGAGCCGGAGGCCGCGTATGGACCGGCCGCCAAACGAGTTGCCTCGGCCGAACCGATAAAGAGAGCAGGCGTCTACACCCCACGCGGCTCCGGTAGCCCCGCGAGAGAGGTAGCCACTACAGCTGCATTGAGCGACTTCGGCGAAATATGCCAACGGTTATCCCCGTATCCTTTCCCGGGTGGCGAAGATTGGTCGTCGGAGATTCCGAGTACCAGCCACCAACGGACCCGCTCAGCGATACTGGTCGAGGAGGGCCCCAGCGATGCGCCGACCCCCGACGATCTCCTCGGTATCCCTCCGTCGAAAACCCCGGCACCTCTTCGCCGACCAGCGGTGGCTACTACACCCGCCGTTCCTCAGGACCCTATGCGACTAACCCGTTGGTACGCCGAGCAAACTGAATGGATCCACCGCCAGAAACGGTCGTCCGAGTTGAGACCAGCGGGACACAAAGAGGGTTATCGGAGCGAGAACATACTACGCAAAAGCCTAGCATTCCGCGGGCTACCGACCACCGAGAATATTCCGAAGAGCGACCGACGACTCGAATACTACGTCGGCGTCCCGATTCCGATATTCCCCGGTCGAGAAATGCAGTTGGAGGTATGCGGCGACTGCGGCTCGGAGCAGTGCCCACGCGGCAGAAGGAATCGGGTTACCGATTCTTGCCTCCAGCTCCTCGGGATACTCTACTGCCCATACTGCGCGATATCGGGCCACGACGTTTCGGTCTGTCCGATCCTTTATAACCTCTGCACCACGTGCGGTTTCCGTGGACATTCCGCTAGCCCCCGCTGCTATATCAAATGTCCAACCAAAGACGTTACCGCTATGGGCAATATGGTCATGTTTGAGACATACGCAAACAGCCACTTAAAGACCAAGTTTCGGAGAAACGCTCGGAATACCGCGCAGGAGATGGCGTGCGGATATTTCTCCTTCCCGGAACGCCTCCACACGTCGGCCACGCTACCTTTCCATTACGTGGATCTGCTACTGAGCGCCGGATTATTCGGCCCATTCGAAGTCATTAGACGATTATATTCGTATAAAGAAGAGTTCGGTGACGGAGAGTGGTTTCTCGAGGCTTGCAACTCCGAGTTGGAAAGACGAACCGACATGATCCCGATGCCTTCGAAAGGAAGAGCCGCCAGGAGACAAGCCGAAGCGTTACTCACGATGGACGTTGACGCTCCTCTACCAGCCATAGCGATCGATGAGAGTCGACGGGCGAAGAGACGAAAGGCGTATCAGAAAAAGAAATAGTGGATTGGGATATTCCAGGAACATTTATCGAATATTTATTTTTATACAAACTCTAGGCCGAATTAATTAAAAACTATGCAATATTAAATTTGGGTTTTTTATATTGGGAATGACCTACGCAAACTCAATCGACCGACAGACTTCACGAAGGTCATTGGGGGGGACTGTTCGCGGTATTTCAACTTTCCATAACGCGAGTTGAATATTTTTGTATTTATTTAAAATTGATTATTCCGATATTACTACTGGGTGCGGGACCATGGGTTTTGGGCACATTTAATAAACTGGGGGCGATTTATGGGCGAACTTTGGGGCAACTTACAGGGTACGGGAATAATTTCATAGTTATAAGGGCCAGGGGGGATGGAAAATGCAAGCAGTATTCAGGTTAGCCTGAGTACTATTAGGCCCTGGCCAACTTCCTGCTGCCTGTAGGGGTGGATTTGGTAATGCGCCAGGCCTAAAGGACAAGGACAGCCCTTAGCGGTCCCTGGCCAACAGCAGCCATTACGAGACTGAAAAGAACTCGGACCGCTGACTGCTTGTGTCAGGGATTTGCGACGGGCACCGACGGCCCCTTAGTAGCCAAGCCGTTCTGGTTCTCGATGATCGAACCCCGGGGTTCGTGAGGGGTGGAGCGGACACGCGAACGGGTGGCCAACTTAAGACTGCCCCCTGACCTAAGCCGTACTGGTTCTCGATGACCGATCCCTTCGGGGTTCGCGAGGGGTGGGATGGACATGCGAAAGGGCTGGCCACAGGACGGGTTTGACGAGAACTGCCCTTAGCGGTCTCTGGTCAACGGCAGCTACTACGAGACTGAAAAGAACTCGGAACGCTGACTGCTTGTACTGGGATTTGCGACGGGACCCGACGACAGACCCCTTAGCCAAGCCGTACTGGTTCTCGATGATCGTTCCCTTCGGGGTTCGTGAGGGGTGGAACGGACACGCGACGGGGTCGAAAGACAAAGGACTAGACTCGACTAGACTCTACTGGCCTACCGACTGTTCGGAGCAGTTTCTTGGCTGCCGAAGCGACTACGAGCCTGAAACGGACTCGGAAAGCCTAGGTGGTTGGGTTTCTGTGATGAACCGACGGACCCCTAGCCAAGCCGTTCTGGTTCTCGATGATCGAACCCTTCGGGGTTCGTGAGAGGTGGAACGGACACGCGAACGGGTCCACCGACACGACAGACTCCTAGCCAAGCCGTACTGGTTCTCGATGACCGAACCCTTCGGGGTTCGAGAGGGGTGGTACGGATACGCGACAGAGTCTACCGACTGGACCGACCCTTAGCCAAGCCGTGCTGGTTCTCGATGATCGTTCCCTTCGGGGTTCGTGAGGGGTGGAACGGACACGCGACAGGGTCGACCGACACCGACACTACGGCACTAAGACTGGGACCGAGGGAAAATCTGGGGAACATTAGGTAGGCTAAAATTCTGAGCGAACAGTGGGTTATTAAATAATCTACCGTAGGGATTTATATTATCGTGTATAATTATTGTGAATATTTGGTGTATATTGATTTGGGGAAGCCCAAAATTATTCTTAATCAGGTTTCAATGATGTTGAACAGGTTTCAACTATAGGAAGTTACATTAAAGAGTATATCCAACTAATGCAGCTTTTTATCAACCGCAAACTTGCATCTTAGAAAATATTCCCTCCCCACAATCAATATCCGGTGACTGGCCGGGGCTCGGTGGTCTGTTAAGTCACGTCTCCAGCATCGGCGTTTTTCCCCCCTGGTGTTGGGATAACGGCAACATAAACGTTTGCATTGGTTACCTGTAAATTTACGGATCAAATTTAAAATAGCTTTGTTGACATTCAAGTGTTTACATGGTGCTGCTCCTGCCTACTTGACCCATTTAATAACTCCCTATGTACCTCCACGACAATTACTGTCTGCTGATAAGGGACTTCTATTTGTACCGCAGTTTTACTTGCATAATTACGGGAGACGGGCGTTCTCAATTGCGGCACCAACAATCTGGAACTCCCTCCCGCAAGAAGTTAGAGATGCCACGACGCTGACTCTGTTTGAATCGCGACTCAAAACTCACCTGTACAAAGAGGAATATTGCTGATTTTTATTTAATATTGTTCAAACTTTTTAGTTATTAATTAATTCTCTGTACGTAGCCTTTTTAGTTGGTTTCAAATAGTTTTTAAGCGCCTTGAAATATGTTCAGAAAGGCGCTATATAAATATATATTATTATTAGTATTATTATTTGTTTAGACCAGTTGGTTAACAGAGAAAAAGTCGCAAACAGGCTGCCGGCGATAGCTATGGACGGTCAGATTTAAGCGACGGCGGGATTTCAGGACATTGAGCTTGTGGGTACAATGATGTTGCATCATAATTATATAGAACATCATGGCTTATGTGCGTGCCATCAAACATTGTGCACCATGCGTAACATTCTCGTACAATTACAATCCAGAGGTCTGGACACCTCGACAGTAAGAGCCCATGAATGTATGCCATGTAACATCAGGCGGCACCTTGGTGCACGGATAAGTTTAACCTTTACGAAGCTACACAACTCGGCTGAATCACTCATCGTGGACAGCCAGATCGTGGCAGTGGCAGACAATGATTTCCCTTTGCGGGCGGATAACTTCCGCCGAACTCCTATCCATGACCATTGACCACGACAAGATGTATCTGAAATTATTTAATAAACATGCCCCACAAATACATGAAAATCATGTTACTAAAGATCATACATAGGCTGATTGAAGTAAGTGTTCACTGTCAGGAGATCGGATCGGTCTTCTTACTGTGAAAAAAATAAAAGCACATTCATTCCTTTAATTTAATTCGGTCTAAGACTACAACTTAAAATATAAGCTCATACATACCTAGTGTTGCTATTTTCGGACAAAAAAAAATCGTGAAATTATGATTTCTAATAATCTACATAGCGATCAGTATGCGGGTTGTTGTTACTATTGCATCGCGTAGTGTGGTGTTTCATGCTTCTACAGTGTCTGACGCATAAATTTCGTCCACCTGCCCGACCATTGACTATTTCAGTTTGGTTGACCGCGTACTGCCTATTCATGTGTTCATGCTGGCGTTTTTTTGTTCATGCTCACCTCCAACGTGTTGGAACATAATATCTGGCCTGGCTTAGGTACTTTACCGCGTATACATATTGCGAACAAATTCCCCTTGTATCTGCCAACCTTACCTCCACACACCAAAGCGTTTTCTTAGTAATTACATCACAAACACACCACTTATTTATCTTTCGTGACTATCAATGTAAACTTGACTTCATAGTAATAAATTACTGAGGTAATGCCAAGAATTAAACGCGGAAGTTATAGAGATACAAAAATGGCTGAAGTAAATCTCATAATACAAACAATATCCGGGTTATAGGTTGCGGGCACGATACGACAGTGTGGGGGACGTGAGTTAAACAGAGCCGAATAGATTAATGATGTTATCTACTCATATAGCTATGAAGGGTATTTACCAAGTTGGAGTTATTGCCAAGTATTGACTTACTGATAAAAGGTAATGCAATAGTTATAGTTAGTGATATGAGTAATAATGAAATTCGGTTGTGGTAGCAAGGTGGCGCAAAACAAATCCATAATGAAAAACAATTAATCCAATATTGTAATATCAAACTACGAATTTTAATACGAAAATCGTAACCCATAAACCGATGTTTGAGCGATTTCTATGCCCTAAAGATAGGCTGTCTGGATTAACGGTCGGGGGCGGGCTAATAATTCAGATCTTTGTAGGGCTCTAGTGGAACAAAGTTTATTGACTCATGGATGAGACCGAGACAGATTATTTGTCTCAAGAGGTTGCCCTAGTGTGACCCTTAACTGCAGTATTATATAGGCCGCCAAGGCCAAGGTCACGTATACATTTTAACATTAAGTGGACCGCGTCCTTCTAGGTTCCCTACTGCGGCACTATGAACAAGGACTTCGCTCTAACTTCTTTGTTTCAGCCAATTAGGCAACTGGAGACCCTTCGGTCTGTGCCACACTACTGTAAAAGGCAAACCGTCAATGTACGCAGCTAAAATCCAAAACAAGCTGTTTTCCCAACGACCAGTTTATCAGTGTGAGGCCGTTTGGATATTTACTATCATTTCTGCTTGAGTCCCGTGGGTTGGGTGAATTCTTAGCCCGCGGGTATTCTTAGCCCGCGAGTTAGTAAAGGAGCGGGTTTGGCGTATTGGGGGAACCAAAACAATAAACGTTCTTGTTTTGCGGGCTAAGAATACCCACGGGCTAAGAATACTCGCGGGCTAAGAAAACCCACGGGCTAAGAATTCTCGCGGGCTAAGAATTCCCCACAAGACCTGCCCACGCAGAGCGAGTTTCTCATTTAGGTGAAGTAGAAATTCAAACCTTTGGTCCAGAATACAAAATATAACGAGACATATTGGGGGGAAATTGATGAATTACAGTATAATATCCCATCTTGCAGAAGAAACATTGTTACAAATGTCATTAAGAGGAAGGAGCAGCTTACACTGGCATGGCACAGTGGCACAGTGGTGGTGGCACAGACTAATTTTTGTTCGTAAACAAAAACTGTACTGTACTTGTACTCAAACAGCCATTTGAGCATCACTATTTACCTAAACAGGATTCCATTTTGAGTGCGTCGATAGTCCCCCTAATCCTTATAATTTCTTCATGGTATGATCTCGGCGTTATTGCTATCTTAAACCCGGAAGTTAGCGAGACACAATTAGCTGAACTAAATCTCATAATACAAACAATATCCGGGTTATAGGTTGACGGCACGACAGTGTGGGGGACGTGAGTTAAACAGAGCCGAATAGATTAATGATGTTATCTACTCGTATAGCTATGAAGGGTATTTACCAAGTTGGATTTATTGCCAAGAATTATTGACTTACTGATAAAAGGTAATGCAATAGTTATAGTTAGTGATATGAGTAATAATGAAATTCGGTTGTGGTAGCAAGGTGGCGCAACACATACCATGACAACTTTCCAAAAAAAATATATAATCGGCATGCTGCATTGTAGCTGCATTAGGAATGCTATGCTGGCTTAATGTACCGAACAAATTACGTAACACAACTCCCTATCACCAATGACTTCAAATCTTCGAAGCCTCTCAAAGACCAAGAAAATCATGACAAAATTGGGGGACGCTGCAAACTTCGCCCTCAAAATAAGTGTTTAACAACCTCGTTTATTATTTTGGTTAGAAACCTGTAACCCATCGCGGCATCGTGTCTGTAACCCATCGTGTCTGTAACCTGCTCCTTTCCCCCAATCGGGCGAAGGTTGGACGCGGGCGAAGATTGACCCATCCGTAGTAGGCAAGGTTCCATAACGTATAAGGTATAATATGTATGTCCCTGCAGGTCGGATGCCCAATTGTTACAAGGTATGGAAGGTACAAATATTATATAAAACAGTTCAACTTATGTTTGGTTATAGTTTTCACATTATAGACATTTGGAATTTTTTATTACTCTATTTAAAACTATCAGTAAAGTTGTAGATATGAAGGGGGTAATTTTGTTATAAAAAAAAGTTTTTCAAAACGACAAATCTGATGAGCATGATATCGTCAGTGATAATTGTAATTTAAGAAACTAACTATACCGCTCGTGAAGACTTCTCACCCTCCGTGGTTTCCTACTAAACAATCTGTTAGACCCCCAGTATTAAAGACTGTGATTGTGTAAATAGAATTTGGGTAAAAATTGTTTAGTGATCGACCTTGTTTCCATGAGGTTGCCGTGAGGACCAGCCAGTGCATAATCTTGTACTTTGGTAGCCTCATGGAGTGAATAAGCATGGTGGACAGTCCATGACTTTCTTGAGACGCATCTTAAAGGACACTGGCCTTGAAGATTTGGATGATCTAGCAAATGTCATGGGTGATAGGGAGTTGTGGCGGTGCAATTTTGTCGATAAGCCGGCACAGCATTCTTAAAAATGCAGCTGCAATGCAGCATGCCGATCCTAGTAGTTGTTTCCATGGATTGGAGGGCACTTTTAATTTTCCAGTTTTTATTTCTCAACTATTTCATGATAAATATAATTGCGCCAGGAAGATTCTGAAACATTATATAATAACTGAAAATTAAATAAAAGGCATTAAAATTAATTATTGGCTTGCGATTTTAAAATATTTGAATACCTTTTAATATATTTTTATTATATGTCTCAGTGCAATATCTTCATACATAAAAATACATTCTTGGCGTTTTTCTGTTTCTTCTTAATCTTACAAGTACGAAGTCAAAATTATTTCAGCGAAAAAATAACATTTCAACATTACAATGGAAACGCGAATGTCGTCCTATATTGTTTAAATTAAACATATATACAGAGAGAACAACATACTGACATAGTAAAAGGTGAAAAAGAAATAATAATAAAGGATTGACTAGTGAATTTGTGTTCGCGCTTTTGAAGACCTTTAGCAGTTTAACCTGCCAAAATTTATATGTCTTTTAGTTAATTAACACACCTTTAGCATACGACAATATTTTATGCTAATAAACAAAACATTAGCCGAAGCCAGCCCATGCGCGATCATTCACCCGATGGATCTACACCCGGGAGGCTGAATTCGGATGCTTAGATTTTATTATTGCAGTGTAAGGTTGCAGTGTAAGCCTACTGTATTATTCGATTGATCGCTAATATGTAATTTCTGACAGATATTATTAACTTTCGGGAAATATTAACAGTTCCTTTAGGACGTGGCGCTCTATCTATTTAAACAGAGCTAGGACTTATACTAAACGCAACGATAAGGCTTATGATTAAAGTATAAGTCGCATTCTTTAGGAAATGCTTTGTTACCAGTCACATCACACTCACAATCATGCACACTATTCTGCCGACCGTCAGTATATTTGATCACACATAAAGAGAACAGCAATTGACTCAGGTAGTGTCTACTAAATAACATTAGATTCAATACACACCACATTGATATAAATCGCAATTGTTATATATAGCCGGTCTCTCTAACCTGTAGTGTATCAAGAAATTGGGAAATTTGGGTGATTTATCAATATTCTCCAAATGACAATATTTCATCAACAAATCGATACAATTAATAACTGACGGTAAATAGCAGTACAAACAATATGATTAGTGCAATTAAATTAAGTGAGGTAACACTGCCGGTAACAGTTATACTTTCTATAATCTAAGCAGTTTTACTAGAGTTGTTCCAAAAGCCGGTGTTATGGCGAAAATGGGAACACAACAACAGAAACATGTGACTACTGCTCTATATGAAGATACCAAAAACTCTTATTCCACGAAGCCCCGTTCAACACAGAGGATGAGCATAGAGATAGGAAATTCAGTTCAGTAGCGCTGGGATAGGTCGAAATCAACGCCCACGCAAATTCTATTGGCCGACACGGGCAGCAAGGCTAAGGCAACCTCTCTAAGCTAGTTGGCCGATTAAACTGAGCCCAGATATCTCCGTATAGCACATCAGCCAATAAGCTGGTAGCTTGCACTATTTTAGTTATAAATCCCTTTGAGAGTATTCTAGCGACTGGGGGGGAACTGGCCAGCAAAGGCAAACGTATCAGTTATCCCACAAAAGCTTTTACACCGCTCCCAGAAAATGGGATTTAAGTCTATAAAATATACAAAATCACAGTTTCTCAAATACGAAAATACTCTAAACAGTTAGTCTTTCATGCGCGGACGGCGTTTACGCAGTTTTTTAAAGCTAGCCAGAGTCTTTTTCTCTTTGGGGCGAGCCACTTTACAAGGAGGGCTATAACTCCTGGGTGAAGGGTGCAATATGATTGCATCAGAGGGTATAGGATTATGGTCGGTGTATCCGCCAGTCGAAGTGCCGAGTTGATTGACATCAACGTCGGGGAGAGGGGTCTAACGGCTTTGAGAGCTCGTTTCAAGACAGCCGCTCTTACGGGTCCTTTACGAGTGGTCTGAACGAGGGCCGTGGATGGACCATAGGCAGTTAGAAACTTCCTTGGTTTAATGGTTCTTTCCAACTCGCGTTCGCGGGCTCGGTACTCGTAAGGCCGTCGATATACTTCCTGTAACTCGGGGTGTGAGTTGACAAATAAGTCTCCATAGGCCGGATCTTGACGGATAAAGTTTATTAAGTTGTAAGAATTGATGTCACTCGGATTAATGCTCCTGAGAAATTTGCGTACATATTTGGTTGAAATACATTCTCCAACGCGCTTCAGTAGTTCATAACTTGATAGGCGTGATTTCTGCTCGACGGAGGCAAACAAATAAGGATGGAACGCATAAACTCTTTCGTAAGCGCGTCGAGGGTAATAGCGATGGCGTGAATCACAATGTAAATCAGCGCTCGCTTCCCAAGCTCTGATGTAACGTAGTGTGATCATTTCATCTACGCTTTCCAAATCGTTACTAAAAAGGGCAATCGAAACTGGCGCGTCCCTTTAGTTGACAATGGTGACATTGAGTCATAAATTGAGGGCAAACCGCAAAAATGTGCAAGTTATTGAGTCTGTAATACGCGCAATAAATTTCCATCGTCGGTTGTTCGTGGAAATAGGAACAGCGGACGTCTGTGTCCATGGGCGTAACATGGTCTCTCGATGCGCATAACCGACAACGTTGCCGAGAAACATAGTTGGCATGGCGATAATCGTACGCAGTGAGACACTGTGGACTTTGATACCATTCTAGGAGGTAATCGTTGTCGTTGTTCCGGGCGCGATAGGCTGAATCTCCTCAGATTCTAGGCATATTGGTTCGTACTCCCAGTCTGTTACGAATAGAATTTTCGTGATCTATTCTCGGTTTATCGTTACGACGCCGCTGGGTATGATATTTAAATAGAACCATTTCCCCTTCGGTGTCTACATCGTCCGTATCATGTAAATCGATAGGATGGCCGGTAGTTAAGAAGTCCATATACGTACCATTACGATGCGTATAGCGAGCGGTTAATTTTCGATAGTCCAATTCACGCGTAAGTTGCTCTTGGGACATCGGCGGTTCGATATAACGACCATCGTCCTCCGTAATAGTCGGATCGGCTTCACCGCGTATCAAGCTATCCACAAACGCTTGTAAAGGTAGAGTATATCGCTCTCTAATACCAAGGTCATCTTCTATCAATTCCGTCATATCTGCTATCTGAGTTTATTAATATCAGTATGAGTTAATATTTAGGCAAGCGGGCGTCGCTGCCTACTAGTCTTTGCCCCCGGACAGTGGGTTTCTCAGCGCCGATGTACCGTGGTCGCGGTGTTTACGCCAACATGTAGCAACAGCACGACAACGATAACCGGCACAAGTCCCACCACTGTCCGTCCCAAAAGCTTGAATCCACTTGAGGTTATCTCGGTAGAGTTAGGGCTATTTTACAATTGCGATTAGCTACTGTAAACACACTTTAGTAGTAACATTCACCTATAAACGCACAAATTCCATACAATCATTACTTATTGCACACATGCATGCCATTTGTCCGTTAGTCAGTGTCTTCCAGAATGTCACGTTATTACTATGTATCCTTGGATACTAATAGTGCGCTATGTATTCTCTTATGCTACGCAATGGGGCAAGCTTTTTATTGTTCCTTTAACTTGCTTCTAATTCTAGCGTGGGTGTTGCCATGGTGACATTATGGAAAACTAGCGGTAGAATTAGGGTAATTCTCATGCATACAGATCTGGGATGTTATTTAATAGTAATTCTTTAATTGTCAATATCCTCTTTATGCATGATTTTATAAATTTTATCGGCTATTGACTATATATTGGAGATTCTCGCACTCTAGTACACTCAATATGAATCTCCGCTCCCATGATCTATTAATTACTGGAATTTTGGGAATGTTATAAATTGCACAAATGACAATTTATGAAATTCATTTGAATATGAATTTAAATTTATTCCCTCGAATTTTATTATTTGATGTTAAATTGGCACAAATTTTATTCCAGAGCATATCTGGGGACTTAGGATCCTTAATTCTATAAAATCGTCCTTTTAAGAGTATCGGTAAGTGCTGCGATATCTTAATTGACTAGAAATTTTAAAGGATCGGAATTTTACAGATTTTAATAAATATTAAATTAATATTTTGGATGGGCACCGATTTATTCCAGAACTTGTCTGGGGACGTTAACCACTGATTCTAGAATTTGTCTTTCAAGTATATCGGTGGGTGCCACGATATCTTAATCGACTAGAATTACAGATGGTCAAAAAGTTTAACAGATTTATTTGCGATTTACGCCACTGTTAGAGGGACATCACGCTACTATATGTATTATTTAATATAAGGTAGAAGAGCAATATCGCACGAAGCAATGTCAGTGTGAAGAGGCAAGTCGTTTCCAAGGTCTACCCAGAGCTTGGTTTAGCCGAGACACGAGGATCTGAACTTTGCATTCCTAATACTCTGCCTACCAATAATACTTAAATATAGTAGTGGCTTTATTGTACTTTAAGAAGTACTGACATGTCATCTTACTATAGTCTCGCATTTATAATATAATACGGACAGTAAGGAAAGAGAAAAATAATTATTTCTCGCCGTCGCACTAAATATATATTATAAGTAATTACGTACGTAATAAACACTAATATATTGCACTAATCTACTAAATAATCACTAAAATAACATTCTACTAAATAAAATTAAAGGAAATGATTATAATAAAATTACATAATAATACATACATAAATATAAAATAAAAACAAATATAAAATGATATAGTCACACGCCCACTCCATATGTTATTATGTTATGGAGTCCCTAGATATTTGTCGGATTAGGGAAGTGGTCGTAGGAAGAGTATCTTGCCTTCCATAGTTTCCGGACAGTTTTTGGTCTCTTTCCAGTAAACATAAACGACCAGCTGGGTGATTGGGTTGTCGTGTTACTTTCTCCGCTCCCTTGGCCTGTCTAATCTCAGCCGAGTTAAGGTGGGGAGGCCATTCATCTTCTTCTTTACTTAGGGAGTCGGGTCCACCTAACCAGCCGGGAGTATCTATCCGTTCTTGAGGAGTCGCTCCTCTGGAAGCGATGTCGGCTAGATTAATCATCTCGGGGCGATGTCTCCATTGATCTTCATTGGAGTTAATATCGTCATTATCTGAGGAGTATGGTGTTCCCTCAGTTAGTTCGTCCACTTCACTGCTCTCCACTTCCCAACCATTTATCTTGCATATTCTTTCTGGTGGTAGTCTCTCTTCGAGAGTTCTGCGGGAAGGGCCAGTAAAGTACCAACCTACTCTAGTTCTTACCGCATAGGTTTGTAGTGGCTGCGGTTGAGCAGGTCGTTTTTCCAATGTCTCGAGCGCCTCGTGCGCGTTTTGGCCGATAAGTATTTGCACTCCAGGATAATCCGTCTGGAATCGAGGTATTTTAAGTTGTTGGATGCTCTTGTCCTCGTTCCAGTTATAAGGCTCTACTTGGGTATTAGCGAAGTTCTTTATAGCTACCATTTTTACTGACCTTATACTTTGTTCTCCTAATTTATCCTGTGGGGTGGACAACGCACCTACATAGTAATCTGCCGTTATGGTAGATTTCCAAACCTGTATAACTCCTGACATATTTAACTTAGTTCGGAATTTGGGTTGTCCAGCAAAGATGTCTTCGGCTAGTTCTTGATCGATGAATGTTCCTGTACTGCCGGAGTCAAGGAGGGCATTCACTATGTAACTTTTGTTAGGACCCTGAACTCTTACCTGCACTACAGGAAATTCTCTGATTCCTACGTTGGAAGTTGAAGGTTTCCAGGATGGTTGTCTGTCAAAGTTAGTTGGGGAGAACTCATTGTCGGTGTCCTTTTCGTAAGTAAGTGCTCGATACACTGCGGTATTTATTAGGTAACAGGATTCGTTGGCGTCGGAGAATTCGTCCGTATAGAATCCTTCCCACTCAGAACTTTGGTCAGTGTCGTTCACATCACTGAATTGGACATGTGATTTGGGCTCACTTACCTGACTCGGGCTGTTTCGTTCGAATTCACTTTGTAACAAGATGTGATGTTTCGCACCGCACTTTGCACACTTTATGTCGGAGTAACAGGTTCGCCGCTGGTGTCCGCGTCTGAGGCAATTATAGCATAACCGCTTGTCCCACACAACTGTACGTCTGTCTACAAGGGATTTCTTTAGGAATTCCGCACACGCACTCAAACGGTGGGGCCCGTCGCACAGCGCACAGTTGGGTTTAATGTTACTCACCTTATTTTGGGTGACGTTATGCACTCTAGTTCTTTCTTCAGGCTTTCTTCCATGTACTCTGTTAGGAAACTGAAGAGGAGTCTTAGCAACCTGTTCTCTCCTGTCATGGGTTCGAGCTTTAGATTTACTTACGTCCTTTGAGGTCTTGTTAACATAGTAAAATTTCTCGGTGTCTTTCCCGCTGTCTTCTTCTTGAGAAGCTTGGCTTTCGCCGTCATCAGTATAACACACCGGTGTTACTCTTCTCCTAGAAACGGGTTTCTCACTTACCTTATTTTCCGGTGTTTTCTCTTTGGATTGCTTTAGGAGTTGTAATTTCACTTCGCCATCCAAGAATGACATGAGATCAGCCATGGTAGGGTCTCGTTGTTGTTGTTCCATCGTATATAACACCTTCTTGTCCCAGCGTGTACCTACTCCACCCTTGGGCAAAGTAGATGCTAAGGCTCCTACAACCATAGAATTCTGGTATTCATGAGACTTACCTAACCAATCTAGTTGTCTACAGATCTCCTGAATCTCATCGGAAAACTCTATAATCCCGCTGCTAAGAAACTTTCGGGGGGCCATTAATTTCGCATATAAATACCTAGCTATGTTATTCCTATTACCATACCTGATGTTTAGTGTATCCCAAACTTGTCTTAATCCATCTGGATGTCCAATAAATTTTAACGCCATTGACTTGGGAGGTCCTTCCAAGCACTCGATGAGGAATCTAAGTTTCTCTCCGTTGGATAACACAGAGTTCTGTATGTTATCTTTATAATATTCATTAAAAGGTAACCATTTCATCTCATCTCCATTGAACTTGACTATCTCTCCAACCTTTACCGCTTGACGGGCTTCGGTTCTAGCCATTTGACGCGTAAAACTTTCTTGGGCCATCGTGTTATTGAATATCGAGTTATCGGTATATAAATTTCTCGGATTATTATCAGGTCTATTGGGAATGTCATTAACAACAGGCGTAAAATCACCCTTAATAGGGTTTGCTATAGGAGTTTCTACTTCACTAGCATTATAGATGCGTGTAGGCTCCACACCTTGCGCATGTAATACTTCAGACCTAACAGGCTGACACACTGTTACAGGGGTTATTGGTATTCCCTTTTGTAGGTTGACTAATTTGTCGCATTCTAGTGCGATACTTTGCTGCACTTTTTGCAACTCTAACCTACTTTCCCTTACTGTTCCCTTGAGCTGCTGAACAGTCTCTTCCATTTCCCTGACCTGCTGAGAGGAGCACAAACAGTGTTCCCTCAGCTCATCTCCCGTCGTCCCTCAGCTACCCACTCAACCGCCGAAGCGGGAGTCGCCAACGTAGTAGCGGGCGAGCGAGAGACGACGGGCGATAAATTCTTGATACCTCGCTCGGCGTCCAGGACGGGTTCGGACTCGGGAACAGTCCTACTGGGCACAGGTAGTCTTCTGGTTTGTTTCTTCAAGTACTCTTGTTTCGCCTGAAGGTTTTCCAGCTCTAGTTGGATAGTCGCTTCAGACGTCTTCCGTTCTGCTTCTGCCACTGCCTCTGCCGCTTTTCTTTCTGCTTCTGTTGCTGCTACTTTTCTTTCCGCTTCTTTTCTGTCTTCTCTCCTTTCAAGACACTGTCCAAGTCGACGACTCATTCTAAAACCCTCTAAGAGACTATCTGACAATGTTTGTGTTGTGTCAGACATTTCGCTTTATACAGTTGGATGCCTACTGCTATATATACAGTTAAAGCAAGTCTAGTAATTCAGTATCACTGCTAGCCTAATAATTAATTACCGATACTGCTACTCAATGTAGCGTGATATATATATATAATATATTAGAATACCGGTATGCTTATAGTATATATAAGTATTATTACAGACTAGATTTGTCACAGAGTACCGGTATATAAATTTAGCACAAATATATATATAAATATATAATAGGCCTATCGTGGATACCAGTATACAGCTTACACTTATAATATATATAAAGTATAATTATGAACTAAAATTAATTACAGAGTACCGGTATGATTTCAGCTCAAATTTATAGAAATAAATATAATAAGCCTATGGTAAGTACCGGTATGTCAATTATTTTTAGAATAATTGAATTCCTGAATATTTTAGGGTTACTTAGTTACTTTAACTTACTTTGTTACCGTTATTTAAGCAGTAGTCCAACTGATATTGAGACCTAGTTGTTGTATGGCAGGCCTACTATTTATAAATCGTTTGAGTTGATTTATAATAGATATATACCCGTTTAAAAGGGGTTTTGTTAATATTTGAAATAAATGTTATTATTTCTGGGGGAGTCACTACACAGAAGCTGTGCGCTCTCCGTGAAGTGCTATTTATTGGACACTAAAACTGATAATTCTACTTCCTAAGTTACTTATCTACAAATTACTTACGATACGGGTGAGATTAAATCTCTAGTTAAACACAACAAAAATATTACGTACGAATTTTTAGGGTAATTTTACAGGAAGTCTACAAACCAGCCTAACAAAGGGTTAGATTTCTGGTTATTACAACGGACAGGGTACTACAGTATTTGAAATAATAAGTAGTAGTAAATATATTGTACTGTCCAGATAGGAAAATACCACCGCCTGACGACCTATAACCGTATCGCTATAGGTACTACGTTATGTATCACGGATTGTTCCTACCCAGAAGCTAATAGAGCTAACGAATGTGCCTATCAACCACTTTACAACACAAATACACTGCCTACACTAATTACTTCGGAAAGCACTGTACACTAAACCCTAAATTAGGTACAAGTACCGGTATAACAAATAATCAGTAGTTAAATATACTTGAACAGTTAAAAGAACCACGGCATCTGCTGGAGTGACCGAAGCACAAAATCTCCAGTCTTTACCTACGCCGAGCAGCCCTGATGTAGTACCGGGGTTAGTTTAACTATAACGGTATGTATAACAAGCACAATTACTGTAGGAATAAACTTGGGGACATGAATGTTGCGAATAATCGCATAAACTCTGAATAATAAATATTACGCTACCCGTACAGAATACTCAAACAAATACAAACCAAACGCTGGCAGACTACTATTAAGCCTAAACAAACTACAGTATGTGCAGATTCTGAAACTGTTAGTTAGTATGCGTTCTAACACGGTAGTACGACTTACTCTTTAAGAGGGGATTGACCTTACCGCATATGGCTGCCCCAACTTACTAACGGCACTTTATCAGACCAACTCTACACACGCAGCAATCCCTTCAGACCTAAAAATAGCTAGACAACAATCCAGCCTACAAATATTTGAGTAATAACTATTACGGTACCTGAACAGACCACACAAACAAACACAGGCCAAAACACTGGCAGACTACGATCAAGCCTAAATAAACTACAGTATATGCAGACTCTGAAACTGTTAGTTAGTATGCGTTCTAACACGGTAGTACGACTTATTCTTTAAGAGGGGATTGACCTTACCGCATATGGCTGCCCCAACTTACTAACGGCACTTTATCAGACAAACTCTACACACGCCGTAATCTCTCCAAACTCAACAACAGTCAGACAGCAGCTCAGCCTACAATTATCTGAATAATCTGAGCAGGGTCACACGCCTTCTGCTCAATATTAGCCTACTAGTAAATAAAACCGACAGAAATAAGTAGAATCTCAAATAAAAATCAGGGCGGCCGTTCCCTGATTAAGTACCAAGACCTACCGGTATACAACAATCAAAATCGAATAATACTAATGTACTTGTACAGCAGTACCGGTACCGGTGATGACAGTTAGGCCTACTGACCTACAGAAGCACCGGTTCAGTTTTACCAGTCACTACGGTATTTTGCAACCTTATTGCCTACTGCAATAAGATTATAAACTGTTACTGTTCGCGCTTTTGAAGACCTTTAGCAGTTTAACCTGCCAAAATTTATATGTCTTTTAGTTAATTAACACACCTTTAGCATACGACAATATTTTATGCTAATAAACAAAACATTAGCCGAAGCCAGCCCATGCGCGATCATTCACCCGATGGATCTACACCCGGGAGGCTGAATTCGGATGCTTAGATTTTATTATTGCAGTGTAAGGTTGCAGTGTAAGCCTACTGTATTATTCGATTGATCGCTAATATGTAATTTCTGACAGATATTATTAACTTTCGGGAAATATTAACAGTTCCTTTAGGACGTGGCGCTCTATCTATTTAAACAGAGCTAGGACTTATACTAAACGCAACGATAAGGCTTATGATTAAAGTATAAGTCGCATTCTTTAGGAAATGCTTTGTTACCAGTCACATCACACTCACAATCATGCACACTATTCTGCCGACCGTCAGTATATTTGATCACACATAAAGAGAACAGCAATTGACTCAGGTAGTGTCTACTAAATAACATTAGATTCAATACACACCACATTGATATAAATCGCAATTGTTATATATAGCCGGTCTCTCTAACCTGTAGTGTATCAAGAAATTGGGAAATTTGGGTGATTTATCAATATTCTCCAAATGACAATATTTCATCAACAAATCGATACAATTAATAACTGACGGTAAATAGCAGTACAAACAATATGATTAGTGCAATTAAATTAAGTGAGGTAACACTGCCGGTAACAGTTATACTTTCTATAATCTAAGCAGTTTTACTAGAGTTGTTCCAAAAGCCGGTGTTATGGCGAAAATGGGAACACAACAACAGAAACATGTGACTACTGCTCTATATGAAGATACCAAAAACTCTTATTCCACGAAGCCCCGTTCAACACAGAGGATGAGCATAGAGATAGGAAATTCAGTTCAGTAGCGCTGGGATAGGTCGAAATCAACGCCCACGCAAATTCTATTGGCCGACACGGGCAGCAAGGCTAAGGCAACCTCTCTAAGCTAGTTGGCCGATTAAACTGAGCCCAGATATCTCCGTATAGCACATCAGCCAATAAGCTGGTAGCTTGCACTATTTTAGTTATAAATCCCTTTGAGAGTATTCTAGCGACTGGGGGGGAACTGGCCAGCAAAGGCAAACGTATCAGTTATCCCACAAAAGCTTTTACAATTTGAGACATAAATGAGATCGGACCATATTTATATCATCTTGTACTCCATGATAATAAAAATGTGAAAAAATTATGTATATACAACGATATGATCTTCTGTAACATTATTTACACATAATTTAATAAATTTAATAAATGCCGCACTTTAATATCCAATGTTGACCTTGATACTAAAAGTAACTCAATTTAAATAAAATTTTATGTGAGAATCCGTCATAATGCCACGGAGACAGAATTATTATTGAAAAAAACAGAAACATATTAACCGAATATTATGCAGCTTTAAGAATAATTAATGAAATTCTCCGTCTACAATAAATGCCGAATAATTAAATTAGCAACATAAATTTCAGAAAAATAACTATAGGAATTTATATAATATATATAAATCTTTCACTCAACAAATTATTAAACAATTTTAATTAATATGGCACCTTTATAGCTGGAAATGGGATAATTAAATTCTGGAATAAATACAAGATTAAGCAAGCGAAAGTGAAGTAAATAGACTTGTGCGGTTCATTTATTATCAACAATAAAGCCATCGACGTACTTCCGAATCGGAGCTAATTTCCGACGCAATTCGCCTCCGACGCTATCCGATCTCATATAGTCAACCGGCGGTTTCTGCGAAGGTTTGGCTACTTCGTCTGCTGACTGCACTGTTGGTTCAGTATGATCAGTAACAGGCGGTGTTGGTGAGTGTCGTGTATCTGATTGGTCTGAAGATATCCTCGGCGGTTGTCCGTTCTCTGATTGGTTATCAGATACACTAGGTTGTGGTCCGTTCTCTGATTGGTTATCAGATACACTAGGTTGTGGTCCGTTCTCTGATTGGTTATCAGATACACTAGGTTGTGGTCCGTTCTCTGATTGGTTATCAGATACACTAGGTTGTGGTCCGTTCTCTGATTGGTTATCAGATACACTAGGTTGTGGTCCGTTCTCTGATTGGTTATCAGAGACTAGAGGCTTGTCATCCACATCTGATTGGTCGACAGATTGACTTGCTTGGTCCATTTCTCGGGATGGTTCAACGTTTTGTTTCTCAGTTTCTTTCACTACCGGTTTCTCAGACACTGGAATAACTATGTTCTCGGGAATTTGTGATGGTGGTTGTTGCTCAGCAACTGAAAATGACAAGAAAATACAAAAAACAATCTGTTTAGTGTACACAATAACGCAGACTGTATAAATGTTGTTTCTACCACAATATACATGTACAATGTTACAATGTATGTAAGTACAACTAACCAACCAACCAAACAAACAAATAATAGTATCTTACACTAATTCCAGGGTCAATTTGTAGGGTTACTATTACTGTGTTCACCTAATATCGGTTCAGTAATCTTGGCCTACATACAGGTAGGCACGCGACATACCGAATACAGAATCCTCTATATTTTCCACAACCCTATCCGAGTGATATCTCCGAGGTTCTTCAACTTTAATTGGCTCAATGATTTCTATATCGATAACTTTATCGCCAGATTTCGAATGCTTTCGGTGGGCTCTTAGTAACTCATCTAAAAGATTAATTGTGTTCTATGAATACAAACACGACATATAACGACGATAGAGTAGTTTTTTGAGTTTAGATGCGGGTTCTATTAGACAGTGTAACACCGTTTATTATTTCAGTGAAGTCCAAATAATGATAATAATTTAGCGAAAATTATTCAAGATAAGTTAGTTTAAATAGAAAATGGCAGTTAAGCTGTGAGGAGGCCTACCATTAAGCCCGAACCCTAAATGCTCAGTTAGTCTTTAAATTTAGTATCAATGATTTACAATATATTTATAATTAAACTAAATGTTTCAAATCGCCAAAAACAATAGAAAAAACAATTCAGTTAATAAGACCTTACTGTAGTAATCCTACTGTAAAAGTTGCCATGTTTGTTAGAGCGCCTGTCTTCCAATCGGAATGCCGTGGGTTCGAGCCCCAGATAAGGAACAGTTTCCTCCCTCTCCTGTCACATCTGTCGATAACTTTAGTTTACTCTCTACTGTAGCCGAACAGTGAGGATTACGATAGTTATCGTAAAAGTGAGGAGATTTAAGGCGAGGGTGAGACTAGAGACGCAGATTGTATGAATATTATAGCGGAACGTGCAAAAGGTGGAACTAAAAGCAGGCGTGAAACAGCAATAATTCTAAAACGCTCGGATTAGGCGTTTCCATGGCTACCACATTAGATGGGCAATTAATAAATACCCTAGCTTTGTTGTAAATATGGAAATTTGAAGATAAATATTTATTCACCAGTAAATATTCAAATTATGAAATCTTTACAACTTCATCTAAAGTTTTCTGATTAGAACTTCTCATACCCAGTGATGCAGGTGTTAAAAAAAGTGGTAGTTCTGGGAGATTTAATCACTGCAAGTGTTGGCGGGTTACAACAGTAGTTACTCTCTATTTTAAAGAAAGTGGACATACAGATAGCGTCTTAGAGAAGTGGTACTTTATGCATATTGTATTCAACCGGTTTTCGGTAGACCGACAAAAATAAGAAACACAACAAGGAAGGCAACACCATACCCCACCCGCCCCGCAACTAACATCCGCACAAATACGAAACACCATTTTCATTTGATAACATTGTTTCTATGATTTTTGATCTCTCCCACTCCCACCACCAGTGATGCACCCATGCTACAGTACCTACCTGTTGTAGGCGGGGGTTGGTTGCTTGACCCAGAAACGATGTAGTAAATGGCTGCTTGATTCCCAGTGATTTACATACCCGTGATAGTTTATTTAATGCGACCGTGTTTGGATGTGTTTTCAAATCGATGCGAAACAGATTGTTTTTGTATTTATTATATCTCGTCTCGTCGAAATATCAATGTTAATTACCAATTAAGGTAATTACGTTACAGAGTCACGTAATTCTAACCAAAACAATAAACGAAAGATACAGTTTCATATTTGTAATTCGGAATCGTTCGGGTCGGAATTATCCGGGTCGGAATTGTCCGGGTCGGAATTGTCCGGGTCGGAATTGTCTGTACACATTTTACCTTTACCTTTATATCAGCTGACATTTGTTCCGCCCCTCAACTGAGCTCAGACTGAGGTTTTATTAAACCGTCTGCAGTTACCCAGTCTGCCGCTAGGGAGTAAAAGTGATTAGGAGAAATCTGCTTATATTTTGCTTATAATTTTTTCGAGTTGACAATTAACATTAATTTATTTCACGTGCCTCGCGAAGGTACTTCGAGCTGTTAATGCACAATTTATATTATATTTTCCGGACCACGAAATGAGAAAGATTTACCTAAAACGTTCAGCAAAGGTTTATTGTGAGTAGCGGGAACTGCTATATAATACAATGGAGTAACATAATAAAACGAGATGTTTTGAACTGATTGCATATTATATAGTTAATATTATATATACCGGCATTAAGTTGTATAAATAATTACGTCAAAATTAGTTTAACGAATAAATTATAATTAAAATATTAACAAAAAAATACGATGTAACATTTTATAACTCAAACAATAACGGATCGATTTTCTACCTTTTTCAGACAAGAAACTGTCCCAAAAAAACGTTCAATAAAAACGGAGTAAAAATAATTGAATGATATAACGTTATCTGTATGAAATAAGTTGATTCCAGAAGAAATCGTAACTTCGCTATTTAACAGTTTGAAATTGTATTTTGTTCTACAAACTTTTTATTTTGAAGAGATAAATGTTAATATTCAATCGGTATTAATTGGCTCAGGTAATATGTGGGACGTTATTTGGGTCAGTTTACCCGTCTGAAAAAAAGAAGAAAAAACGTCTCAAAAAAACCTCCAAATAAAAACTGGCGACTTTCGCTAAGCCGTTTTCAACAAAACCAATTAGTAATAAATCTTAAAGATTAATGTTAAGCAACTACAAATTTACTAACAAAACACAAAAAGTAAACAATTAAGTATTAGTTGTTTCCAGTAGTAGATCATGTTTATTTCTACCTGAACTATCAGCTAATTCGTCAATATCTAACTGCTGTTTGACCCCAGTGGTTGCGATAACAGCTGGTTGGATCTCTATCAACGGCTTGATTGAGTTCGAATCACCGGCAGCGTTCATTGGAGGAGTCGGGGATCTCGTATTCAACTCGATCTTGTGATTGGACCAATTACTTTTACTGTATTTCTTCGTCATCGAATCGGGATTGGATGAAGACGACGGGAATGCCGAACTCTTCCGAGCCGTGGTAGACAACGTCGGGGGATCGGCCTATTCGAATCAATTAAACTTTAATTAAATTAAAAACATTTAAAAAATCTAATGAAATAAACTTTTATCTTAATCCCGGTTCACATATTTACATTCGCAGTGACAGCACGGCGGATTTTCGTCACGTTTTGACTTCTCTTTAACAGCGCCCTCCGTGTTTTCGGAGCGCTGTAACCCAAACCCTATGTAATAGGTCACCATTGCGCTCTCACAAAGCTGCCATGCGGTATTGTCACACAGCAAAGTGTATCTGTTAGCCGAACTTTGGTTCTGGCCTACTCCTATGTGACAATCATACAGTAAGCAGGGAGGAGTTTATTAGCATGTAAATCAGCCCAGTAATTGATTCCAGCAGACTGAGGCGAGTCTTGCTGTGTCTCCTTTCTGTTTATGATGCGAACAGGTATTCGTTGGATTGATGAGCATTAAAGACTCTCCCATTCAAAATTATAATTTGTTCCATATTTCTAATCAGCTTACAGCACTGCTTGTACCAGATCTGTTGCCTCTAATCCTTTCTATTACTTACCGCACTGCTTGTACCAGATCTGTTGCCTCTAATCCTTTCTATTACTTACCGCACTGCTTGTACCAGATCTGTTGCCTCTAATCCTTTCTATTACTTACCGCACTGCTCGTACCAGATCTGTTGCCTCTAATCCTTTCTATTACTTACCGCACTACTTGTACCAGATCGAGGGCCTCTAATCCTTTCTATTACTTACCGCACTGCTTGTACCAGATCTGTTGCCTCTAATCCTTTCTATTACTTACCGCACCGCTTGTACCAGATCTGTTGCCTCTAATCCTTTCTATTACTTACCGCACCGCTTGTACCAGATCTGTTGCTTCTAATCCTTTCTATTACTTACCGCACTACTTGTACCAGATCTGTTGCCTCTAATCCTTTCTATTACTTACCGCACTGCTTGTACCAGATCTGTTGCCTCTAATCCTTTCTATTACTTACCGCACTGCTTGTACCAGATCTGTTGCCTCTAATCCTTTCTATTACTTACCGCACTACTTGTACCAGATCTGTTGCCTCTAATCCTTTCTATCACTTACCGCACTGCTTGTACCAGATCTGTTGCATCTAATCCTTTCTATTACTTACCGCACTGCTTGTACCAGATCTGTTGCCTCTAATCCTTTCTATTACTTACCGCACTGATTGCACCAGATCTGTTGCATCTAATCCTCTCTATTACTTACCGCACTGCTTGTACCAGATCTGTTGCCTCTAATCCTTTCTATTACTTACCACATTGCTTGTACCAGATCTGTTGCCTCTAATCCTTTCTATTACTTACCGCACTGCTTGTACCAGATCTGTTGCCTCTAATCCTTTCTATTACTTACCGCACTGATTGCACCAGATCTGTTGCATCTAATCCTCTCTATTACTTACCGCACTGCTTGTACCAGATCTGTTGCCTCTAATCCTTTCTATTACTTACCGCACTGCTCGTACCAGATCTGTTGCCTCTAATCCTTTCTATTACTTACCGCACTACTTGTACCAGATCGAGGGCCTCTAATCCTTTCTATTACTTACCGCACTGCTTGTACCAGATCTGTTGCCTCTAATCCTTTCTATTACTTACCGCACTACTTGTACCAGATCGAGGGCCTCTAATCCTTTCTATTACTTACCGCACTACTTGTACCAGATCGAGGGCCTCTAATCCTTTCTATTACTTACCGCACTACTTGTACCAGATCGAGGGCCTCTAATCCTTTCTATTACTTACCGCACTGCTTGTACCAGATCTGTTGCCTCTAATCCTTTCTATTACTTACCGCACTACTTGTACCAGATCGAGGGCCTCTAATCCTTTCTATTACTTACCGCACTGCTTGTACCAGATCTGTTGCCTCTAATCCTTTCTATTACTTACCGCACTGATTGCACCAGATCTGTTGCATCTAATCCTCTCTATTACTTACCGCACTGCTTGTACCAGATCTGTTGCATCTAATCCTTTCTATTACTTACCGCACTGTTTGTACCAGATCTGTTGCCTCTAATCCTTTCTATTACTTACCGCACTGATTGTACCAGATCTGTTGCCTCTAATCCTTTCTATTACTTACCGCACCGCTTGTACCAGATCTGTTGCCTCTAATCCTTTCTATTACTTACCGCACTGATCTGTTGCCTCTAATCCTTTCTATTACTTACCGCACCGCTTGTACCAGATCTGTTGCCTCTAATCCTTTCTATTACTTACCGCACTGCTTGTACCAGATCTGTTGCATCTAATCCTTTCTATTACTTACCGCACTGCTTGTACCAGATCTGTTGCCTCTAATCCTCTCTATTACTCACCGCACTGCTTGTACCAGATCTGTTGCCTCTAATCCTTTCTATTACTTACCGCACTGCTTGTACCAGATCTGTTGCCTCTAATCCTTTCTATTACTTACCGCACCGCTTGTACCAGATCTGTTGCTTCTAATCCTTTCTATTACTTACCGCACTACTTGTACCAGATCTGTTGCCTCTAATCCTTTCTATTACTTACCGCACTGCTTGTACCAGATCTGTTGCATCTAATCCTTTCTATTACTTACCGCACTGCTTGTACCAGATCTGTTGCCTCTAATTCTTTCTATTAGTTACCGCACTGCTTGTACCAGATCTGTTGCCTCTAATCCTTTCTATTACTTACCGCACTGCTTGTACCAGATCTGTTGCCTCTAATCCTTTCTATTACTTACCGCACTGTTTGTACCAGATCTGTTGCCTCTAATCCTTTCTATTACTTACCGCACTGCTTGTACCAGATCTGTTGCCTCTAATCCTTTCTATTACTTACCGCACTGATTGTACCAGATCTGTTGCCTCTAATCCTTTCTATCACTTACCGCACTGCTTGTACCAGATCTGTTGCCTCTAATCCTTTCTATTACTTACCGCACTGATTGTACCAGATCTGTTGCCTCTAATCCTTTCTATCACTTACCGCACTGCTTGTACCAGATCTGTTGCCTCTAATCCTTTCTATTACTTACCGCACTGCTTGTACCAGATCTGTTGCCTCTAATCCTTTCTATTACTTACCGCACTGATTGTACCAGATCTGTTGCCTCTAATCCTTTCTATCACTTACCGCACTGCTTGTACCAGATCTGTTGCCTCTAATCCTTTCTATTACTTACCGCACTGTTTGTACCAGATCTGTTGCCTCTAATCCTTTCTATTACTTACCGCACTGATTGTACCAGATCTGTTGCCTCTAATCCTTTCTATTACTTACCGCACTGCTTGTAACAGATCTGTTGCATCTAATCCTTTCTATTACTTACCGCACTGATTGTACCAGATCTGTTGCCTCTAATCCTTTCTATTACTTACCGCACTGCTTGTACCAGATCGAGGTCCTCTAATCCCTTTTGCTAAGTATCCTTTCCTCCGCAACGCATCTCGCACAGGTTTCGCCATGAGACAATGAAAAATAAATATAAAAACTCCCTGAAATACAAAAAGAGAACATAGTAAATTATTCTTTAAGAATAGTGAACTAATTGTAGTTCATTAAACAATATTCGAGTTAGTGGCATGATTTAGTTCGAGAATAGTCGAGTTAGTAACGTGAGTTAGATCGAGAATAGTCCAGTTAGTGACGTGAGTTAGTTCGAGAATAGTCGAGTTAGTGACGTGAGTTAGTTAGATCGAGAATAGTCGAGTTAGTGACGTGAGTTAGTTAGATCGAGAATAGTCGAGTTAGTGACGTGAGTTAGTTCGAGAATAGTCGAGTTAGTGACGTGAGTTAGTTGGAGAATAGTCGAATTAGTGACGTGAGTTAGTTCGAGAATAGTCGAGTTAGTGACGTGAGTTAGGTCGAGAATAGTCGACTTAGTGGCGTGAGTTAGTTCGAGTATATTCGAGTTAGTGACGTGAGTTAGTTAGATCGAGAATAGTCGAGTTAGTGACGTGAGTTAGGTCGAGAATAGTCGAGTTAGTGGCGTGAGTTAGTTCGAGAATAGTCGAGTTAGTGACGTGAGTTAGATCGAGAATAGTCGAGTTAGTGACGTGAGTTAGGTCGAGAATAGTCGAGTTAGTGGCGTGAGTTAGATCGAGAATAGTCGAGTTAGTGACGTGAGTTAGGTCGAGAATAGTCGAGTTAGTGACGTGAGTTAGGTCGAGAATAGTCGAGTTAGTGGCGTGAGTTAGTTCGAGAATAGTCGAGTTAGTGACGTGAGTTAGATCGAGAATAGTCGAGTTAGTGACGTGAGTTAGGTCGAGAATAGTCGAGTTAGTGGCGTGAGTTAGTTCGAGTATATTCGAGTTAGTGACGTGAGTTAGTTAGATCGAGAATAGTCGAGTTAGTGACGTGAGTTAGGTCGAGAATAGTCGAGTTAGTGACGTGAGTTAGGTCAAGAATAGTCGAGTTAGTGGCGTGAGTTAGTTCGAGAATAGTCGAGTTAGTGACGTGAGTTAGATCGAGAATAGTCGAGTTAGTGGCGTGAGTTAGTTCGAGTATATTCGAGTTAGTGACGTGAGTTAGTTCGAGAATAGTCGAGTTAGTCTGTCCGACAATAACTACGAGTCTGATAAATTCCCGAAAACTGGTCCCTAAAGATCTACAAAATTTGTTTTCTGTATTTATGTACATTTATTGTAAATGTTTATGTAGCGATATTCGTTGCCACATTATGTGTTGCATAATAATAATAGCCGCATTATGGTAATCCGCGCCACAGAATAACAACATCATTACCGGTAAAGCAACTATTTAGTGGTTTTTTTTCATGATTTAAAAATACCATTGACAGACAATTTAATAAAACAAAATGTTTGAGAATTAAATCAATATGTAATCGCATCATTGGAGTAGTTGAATTCAACCAGAGTGAATGAGCAGTTAATAACCCACCGTTAATCCGTAACATACTGAACATGTACGAAATGGTCGCGTTTCATAAGTAGTTACTAGTGATTTTACTCTAATATGAATGAATGGTTAATGAAGGTAATATGAATGGTTAGAGCAACCCGGAGGTCACCAGTTCGATCCCACCTGGACGTCATTGCTTAATTTACTAAACTAAACCGAGCGAAAATTATAATAATTAGAGACATTCGGATTAGAGGTCGGCTAACCCGAACTGATGCTGCAATAAGTTACCCCGAATATATAATTTCACTAACCTGAGTCGAGATTAATATATTGAATAAATATTGTAACACGACTGCCTCTTCAGTTACAGCAAAAACACCGATTACCCAAGAGACTCCGAAAACTGGAACAATAACGCATAAACTCCAAACGCCTCCCCTACAACACAAAAACAGAAAAGTTAATATCGAAAAACGCACCTAAACCTTGTGTAGACACAAAATATGAAAAAATATAATATTATTAACTTAATGAAATAAAATAAAATTAATAAAATAATATTATAATATAATTCCAATATAAATCCAACTCTATAGCAAATGGAGCGGAAAAAATGAATTCGCCACCAGCGGGGATCGAACCCGCGTCTCCCGATAAACGTTCAGGTATGCTAACCACTACACCACGGAGTTGGATCATCCTTAGTCCTGTTTAATTACTTAATGATTTATACAATCTATGGATGTTAAACACAAATGCAATAATATTAATATTAATATCATAAACATCTCTATTTATAATTAAATTGTGTAGGTGTTTGTAGGTGTGGTTGAAATCACAAAAAGAATATTTTTCCAGCAGCAATAGCGTTGAATGTTATTGGGTTTATTGTACTGTATTACTAACGAGATGGTGAATATTGAAAAAATGATTTCCAAGACAATAAATACAACGCGATGCTAGTGAGAGACAATATTTACAAATCCTCAGAATATCAACCCATGATGAGTTGCGGGGGTTTATTACGATGTGGTTTAGCTATTAAATAGCCTCGCAGTCTAAATCATGCAGCTTTCAAACGACGATAGCTCAGCTATTTCTACACGAAATTGTTATGTTTATATTGTCTTGTTTTTACATATTTGGCGATATGTACCTGAATTAAAACATTCCAGGAGATAATTCAATGTAACTCACTTGATCTGTTCTATCCAGGAGATAATTCAATGTAACTCACTTGATCTGTTCTATCCAGGAGATAATTCAATGTAACTCACTTGATCTGTTCTATCCAGGAGATAATTCAATGTAACTCACTTGATCTGTTCTATCCAGGAGATAATTCAATGTAACTCACTTGATCTGTTCTATCCAGGAGATAATTCAATGTAACTCACTTGATCTGTTTTATCCAGGAGATAATTCAATGTAACTCACTTGATCTGTTCTATCCAGGAGATAATTCAATGTAACTCACTTGATCTGTTCTATCCAGGAGATAATTAAATGTAACTCACTTGATCTGTTCAATGTAACTCACTTGATCTGTTCTATCCAGGAGATAATTCAATGTAACTCACTTGATCTGTTCTATCCAGGAGATAATTCAATGTAACTCACTTGATCTGTTCAATGTAACTCACTTGATCTGTTCTATCCAGGAGATAATTCAATGTAACTCACTTGATCTGTTCTATCCAGGAGATAATTCAATGTAACTCACTTGATCTGTTCTATCCAGGAGATAATTCAATGTAACTCACTTGATCTGTTCAATGTAACTCACTTGATCTGTTCTATCCAGGAGATAATTCAATGTAACTCACTTGATCTGTTCAATGTAACTCACTTGATCTGTTCTATCCAGGAGATAATTCAATGTAACTCACTTGATCTGTTCTATCCAGGAGATAATTCAATGTAACTCACTTGATCTGTTCTATCCAGGAGATAATTCAATGTAACTCACTTGATCTGTTCTATCCAGGAGATAATTCAATGTAACTCACTTTATCTGTTCTATCCAGGAGATAATTCAATGTAACTCACTTGATCTGTTCTATCCAGGAGATAATTCAATGTAACTCACTTGATCTGTTCTATCCAGGAGATAATTCAATGTAACTCACTTGATCTGTTCTATCCAGGAGATAATTCAATGTAACTCACTTGATCTGTTCAATGTAACTCACTTGATCTGTTCTATCTCCGATTTTTTATTAAAAGCCGAGCTTTTAAACATAGTTCTGAGTACAATAACAATAACGACCATGTTAGCCACGGCTATAGCTAATGCGGGGCCTATGAAGGCATACAAAACACCAACGGAAGGATCTAACCAGCATCTGGAAAGGAATCATAAAGTATACAAAACACTAAATAAAACCAACTGTCGAGTTACATAAAGTATACAATACACTAAATTTTTTCTTAACTGTTGAGGTATATAAAGTAGAAAATAAACTAAACTAAACCTACTGTTGAGGTATATAAAGTAGAAAATAAACTAAACTAAACCTAATGTTGAGGTATATAAAGTAGAAAATAAACTAAACTAAACCTACTGTTGAGGTATATAAAGTAGAAAATAAACTAAACTAAACCTAATGTTGAGGTATATAAAGTAGAAAATAAACTAAACTAAACCTAATGTTGAGGTATATAAAGTAGAAAATAAACTAAACTAAACCTAATGTTGAGGTATATAAAGTAGAAAATAAACTAAACTAAACCTACTGTTGAGGTATATAAAGTAGAAAATAAACTAAACTAAACCTACTGTTGAGGTATATAAAGTAGAAAATGAACTAAACTAAACCTACTGTTGAGGTATATAAAGTAGAAAATAAACAAAACTAAACCTAATGTTGAGGTATATAAAGTAGAAAATAAACTAAACTAAACCTAATGTTGAGGTTATAAAGTAGAAAATAAACTAAACTGAACCTACTGTTGAGGTATATAAAGTAGAAAATAAACTAAACTAAACCTAATGTTGAGGTATATAAAGTAGAAAATAAACTAAACTAAACCTACTGTTGAGGTATATAAAGTAGAAAATAAACTAAACTAAACCTAATGTTGAGGTATATAAAGTATAAAATAAACTAAACCTAATGTTGAGGTATATAAAGTAGAAAATAAACTAAACTGAACCTACTGTTGAGGTATATAAAGTAGAAAATAAACTAAACTAAACCTAATGTTGAGGTATATAAAGTAGAAAATAAACTAAACTGAACCTACTGTTGAGGTATATAAAGTAGAAAATAAACTAAACTAAACCTAATGTTGAGGTATATAAAGTAGAAAATAAACTAAACTAAACCTAATGTTGAGGTATATGAAGTAGAAAATAAACTAAACTGAACCTACTGTTGAGGTATATAAAGTAGAAAATAAACTAAACTAAACCTAATGTTGAGGTATATAAAGTAGAAAATAAACTAAACTAAACCTAATGTTGAGGTATATAAAGTAGAAAATAAACTAAACTAAACCTACTGTTGAGGTATATAAAGTAGAAAATAAACTAAACTAAACCTAATGTTGAGGTATATAAAGTATAAAATAAACTAAACCTAATGTTGAGGTATATAAAGTAGAAAATAAACTAAACTGAACCTACTGTTGAGGTATATAAAGTAGAAAATAAACTAAACTAAACCTAATGTTGAGGTATATAAAGTAGAAAATAAACTAAACTAAACCTAATGTTGAGGTATATAAAGTAGAAAATAAACTAAACTAAACCTAATGTTGAGGTATATAAAGTAGAAAATAAACTAAACTAAACCTAATGTTGAGGTATATAAAGTAGAAAATAAACTAAACTAAACCTAATGTTGAGGTATATAAAGTAGAAAATAAACTAAACTAAACCTAATGTTGAGGTATATAAAGTAGAAAATAAACTAAACTAAACCTACTGTTGAGGTATATAAAGTAGAAAATAAACTAAACTAAACCTACTGTTGAGGTATATAAAGTAGAAAATGAACTAAACTAAACCTACTGTTGAGGTATATAAAGTAGAAAATAAACTAAACTAAACCTAATGTTGAGGTATATAAAGTAGAAAATAAACTAAACTAAACCTAATGTTGAGGTATATAAAGTAGAAAATAAACTAAACTGAACCTACTGTTGAGGTATATAAAGTAGAAAATAAACTAAACTAAACCTAATGTTGAGGTATATAAAGTAGAAAATAAACTAAACTAAACCTACTGTTGAGGTATATAAAGTAGAAAATAAACTAAACTAAACCTAATGTTGAGGTATATAAAGTATAAAATAAACTAAACCTAATGTTGAGGTATATAAAGTAGAAAATAAACTAAACTGAACCTACTGTTGAGGTATATAAAGTAGAAAATAAACTAAACTAAACCTAATGTTGAGGTATATAAAGTAGAAAATAAACTAAACTGAACCTACTGTTGAGGTATATAAAGTAGAAAATAAACTAAACTAAACCTAATGTTGAGGTATATAAAGTAGAAAATAAACTAAACTAAACCTAATGTTGAGGTATATGAAGTAGAAAATAAACTAAACTGAACCTACTGTTGAGGTATATAAAGTAGAAAATAAACTAAACTAAACCTAATGTTGAGGTATATAAAGTAGAAAATAAACTAAACTAAACCTAATGTTGAGGTATATAAAGTAGAAAATAAACTAAACTAAACCTACTGTTGAGGTATATAAAGTAGAAAATAAACTAAACTAAACCTAATGTTGAGGTATATAAAGTATAAAATAAACTAAACCTAATGTTGAGCTATATAAAGTAGAACATAAACTAAACTAAACCTACTGTTGAGGTATATAAAGTAAAAATTAACTAAACTAAACCTAATGTTGCGGTATATAAAGTAGAAAATAAACTAAACTAAACCTAATGTTGAGGTATATAAAGTAGAAAATAAACTAAACTAAACCTACTGTTGAGGTATATAAAGTAGAAAATAAACTAAACTAAACCTACTGTTGAGGTATATAAAGTAGAAAATAAACTAAACTAAACCTAATGTTGAGGTATATAAAGTAGAAAATAAACTAAACTAAACCTTCTGTTGAGGTATATAAAGTAGAAAATAAACTAAACTAAACCTACTGTTGATGTATATAAAGTAGAAAATAAACTAAACTAAACCTAATGTTGAGGTATATAAAGTAGAAAATAAACTAAACTGAACCTACTGTTGAGGTATATAAAGTAGAAAATAAACTAAACTAAACCTAATGTTGAGGTATATAAAGTAGAAAATAAACTAAACTAAACCTAATGTTGAGGTATATAAAGTAGAAAATAAACTAATCTAAACCTAATGTTGAGGTATATAAAGTAGAAAATAAACTAAACTAAACCTTCTGTTGAGGTATATAAAGTAGAACATAAACTAAACTAAACCTACTGTTGATGTATATAAAGTAGAAAATAAACTAAACTAAACCTAATGTTGAGGTATATAAAGTAGAAAATAAACTAAACTGAACCTACTGTTGAGGTATATAAAGTAGAAAATAAACTAAACTAAACCTAATGTTGAGGTATATAAAGTAGAAAATAAACTAAACTAAACCTAATGTTGAGGTATATAAAGTAGAAAATAAACTAATCTAAACCTAATGTTGAGGTATATAAAGTAGAAAATAAACTAAACTAAACCTTCTGTTGAGGTATATAAAGTAGAACATAAACTAAACTAAACCTACTGTTGAGGTATATAAAGTAAAAATTAACTAAACTAAACCTAATGTTGAGGTATATAAAGTAGAACATAAACTAAACTAAACCTACTGTTGAGGTATATAAAGTAAAAATTAACTAAACTAAACCTAATGTTGCGGTATATAAAGTAGAAAATAAACTAAACTGAACCTACTGTTGAGGTATATAAAGTAGAAAATAAACTAAACTAAACCTAATGTTGAGGTATATAAAGTAGAAAATAAACTAAACTGAACCTACTGTTGAGGTATATAAAGTAGAAAATAAACTAAACTAAACCTAATGTTGAGGTATATAAAGTAGAAAATAAACTAAACTAAACCTTCTGTTGAGGTATATAAAGTAGAAAATAAACTAAACTAAACCTACTGTTGAGGTATATAAAGTAGAAAATAAACTAAACTAAACCTAATGTTGAGGTATATAAAGTAGAACATAAACTAAACTAAACCTACTGTTGAGGTATATAAAGTAGAAAATAAACTAAACTAAACCTAATGTTGAGGTATATAAAGTAGAAAATAAACTAAACTGAACCTACTGTTGAGGTATATAAAGTAGAAAATAAACTAAACTAAACCTAATGTTGAGGTATATAAAGTAGAAAATAAACTAAACTAAACCTACTGTTGAGGTATATAAAGTAGAAAATAAACTAAACTAAACCTTCTGTTGAGGTATATAAAGTAGAAAATAAACTAAACTAAACCTAATGTTGAGGTATATCAAGTAGAAAATAAACTAATCTAAACCTACTGTTGAGGTATATAAAGTAGAAAATAAACTAAACTAAACCTAATGTTGAGGTATATAAAGTAGAACATAAACTAAACTAAACCTACTGTTGAGGTATATAAAGTAGAAAATAAACTAAACTAAACCTAATGTTGAGGTATATAAAGTAGAAAATAAACTAAACTAAACCTAATGTTGAGGTATATAAAGTAGAACATAAACTAAACTAAACCTACTGTTGTGGTATATAAGTAGAAAATAAACTAAACTAAACCTACTGTTGAGGTATATAAAGTAGAAAATAAACTAAACTAAACCTAATGTTGAGGTATATAAAGTAGAACATAAACTAAACTAAACCTACTGTTGAGGTATATAAGTAGAAAATAAACTAAACTAAACCTTCTGTTGAGGTATATAAAGTAGAACATAAACTAAACTAAACCTACTGTTGAGGTATATAAAGTAGAAAATAAACTAAACTAAACCTACTGTTGAGGTATATAAAGTAGAAAATAAACTAAACTAAACCTAATGTTGAGGTATATAAAGTAGAACATAAACTAAACTAAACCTACTGTTGAGGTATATAAAGTAGAAAATAAACTAAACTAAACCTAATGTTGAGGTATATAAAGTAGAAAATAAACTAAACTGAACCTACTGTTGAGGTATATAAAGTAGAAAATAAACTAAACTAAACCTAATGTTGAGGTATATAAAGTAGAAAATAAACTAAACTAAACCTACTGTTGAGGTATATAAAGTAGAAAATAAACTAAACTAAACCTTCTGTTGAGGTATATAAAGTAGAAAATAAACTAAACTAAACCTAATGTTGAGGTATATAAAGTAGAAAATAAACTAATCTAAACCTACTGTTGAGGTATATAAAGTAGAAAATAAACTAAACTAAACCTAATGTTGAGGTATATAAAGTAGAACATAAACTAAACTAAACCTACTGTTGAGGTATATAAAGTAGAAAATAAACTAAACTAAACCTAATGTTGAGGTATATAAAGTAGAAAATAAACTAAACTAAACCTAATGTTGAGGTATATAAAGTAGAACATAAACTAAACTAAACCTACTGTTGTGGTATATAAGTAGAAAATAAACTAAACTAAACCTACTGTTGAGGTATATAAAGTAGAAAATAAACTAAACTAAACCTAATGTTGAGGTATATAAAGTAGAACATAAACTAAACTAAACCTACTGTTGAGGTATATAAGTAGAAAATAAACTAAACTAAACCTTCTGTTGAGGTATATAAAGTAGAACATAAACTAAACTAAACCTACTGTTGAGGTATATAAAGTAGAAAATAAACTAAACTAAACCTAATGTTGAGGTATATAAAGTAGAAAATAAACTAAACTAAACCTAATGTTGAGTTATATAAAGTAGAAAATAAACTAAACTAAACCTAATGTTGAGGTATATAAAGTAGAAAATAAACTAAACTAAACCTAATGTTGAGGTATATAAAGTAGAAAATAAACTAAACTAAACCTAATGTTGAGGTATATAAAGTAGAAAATAAACTAAACTAAACCTAATGTTGAGGTATATAAAGTAGAAAATAAACTAAACTAAACCTAATGTTGAGGTATATAAAGTAGAACATAAACTAAACTAAACCTACTGTTGAGGTATATAAAGTAGTAATGAAACTAAACTAAACCTACTGTTGAGGTATATAAAGTAGAAAATAAACTAAAGTAAACCTTCTGTTGAGGTATATAAAGTAGAAAATAAACTAAACTAAACCTACTGTTGAGGTATATAAAGTAGTAATGAAACTAAACCTAACGGACGTGATCTTATTACCGAGGTGCAGAAATTATGTATTATTATTAGAATTATAATTATTATTATTATTATCGAAGTAATTCGGTAATTTATTGAATTACGCGTCTTTATAAATAACAATAACATAGTCGGCATATCTATTTTAGTTAAACAAATATTAAAATAATACTTTATTATATCCCAAAGATAAATACTTACATAACATCTCCCCCTGGCCGTTCGTA
This sequence comes from Nemertoderma westbladi, assembly GCA_032718475.1. Lineage (NCBI taxonomy): Eukaryota > Metazoa > Xenacoelomorpha > Nemertodermatida > Nemertodermatidae > Nemertoderma > Nemertoderma westbladi. The sequence goes on from JAUCBJ010008016.1 coordinate 75,975, forward strand.
CGAGTATCCATTGAGTTGGCTGGCACCAGCCGAAATACCAACTACCAATAACGGCGCACCCCAACCGATACCTAAATAAATCCATTTCCAGGAAACCTCCCGTTCAAATATAACGACTACGTTGAGATAATAGAGAATTCCTTCGTTCAACATCCAAGTGAACACGGAGAGGAAGAAATAATGTAGAAGGACTGCTACAGCAGTGCAACCAGAATCCTGTAAGGAATAAAGTAGAACTGCTACAGCAGTACAACCAGAATCCTGTAAGGAATAAAGTAGAACTGTTACAGAAGGGCAACCAGAATCCTGTAAGGAATAAAGTAGAACTGTTACAGCAGTGCAACCAGAATCCTGTAAGGAATAAAGTAGAACTGTTACAGAAGGGCAACCAGAATCCTGTAAGGAATAAAGTAGAACTGTTACAGCATTACAACCAGAATCCTGTAAGGAATAAAGTAGAACTGTTACAGAAGTACAACCAGAATCCTGTAAGGAATAAAGTAGAACTGTTACAGAAGGGCAACCAGAATCCTGTAAGGAATAAAGTAGAACTGTTACAGAAGGGCAACCAGAATCCTGTAAGGAATAAACTAGAACTGTTACAGAAGGGCAACCAGAATCCTGTAAGGAATAAAGTAGAACTGTTACAGCAGTGCAACCAGAATCCTGTAAGGAATAAAGTAGAACTGTTACAGAAGGGCAACCAGAATCCTGTAAAAAATAAAGTAGAACTGTTACAGAAGGGCAACCAGAATCCTGTAAGGAATAAAGTAGAACTGTTACAGCAGTGCAACCAGAATCCTGTAAGGAATAAAGTAGAACTGTTACAGAAGGGCAACCAGAATCCTGTAAGGAATAAAGTAGAACTGTTACAGCATTACAACCAGAATCCTGTAAGGAATAAAGTAGAACTGTTACAGAAGTACAACCAGAATCCTGTAAGGAATAAAGTAGAACTGTTACAGAAGGGCAACCAGAATCCTGTAAGGAATAAAGTAGAACTGTTACAGAAGGGCAACCAGAATCCTGTAAGGAATAAAGTAGAACTGTTACAGAAGGGCAACCAGAATCCTGTAAGGAATAAAGTAGAACTGTTACAGCAGTACAACCAGAATCCTGTAAGGAATAAAGTAGAACTGTTACAGCAGTACAACCAGAATCCTGTAAGGAATAAAGTAGAACTGTTACAGCAGTGCAACCAGAATCCTGTAAGGAATAAAGTAGAACTGTTACAGAAGGGCAACCAGAATCCTGTAAAAAATAAAGTAGAACTGTTACAGAAGGGCAACCAGAATCCTGTAAGGAATAAAGTAGAACTGTTACAGCAGTGCAACCAGAATCCTGTAAGGAATAAAGTAGAACTGTTACAGAAGGGCAACCAGAATCCTGTAAGGAATAAAGTAGAACTGTTACAGCATTACAACCAGAATCCTGTAAGGAATAAAGTAGAACTGTTACAGAAGTACAACCAGAATCCTGTAAGGAATAAAGTAGAACTGTTACAGAAGGGCAACCAGAATCCTGTAAGGAATAAAGTAGAACTGTTACAGAAGGGCAACCAGAATCCTGTAAGGAATAAAGTAGAACTGTTACAGAAGGGCAACCAGAATCCTGTAAGGAATAAAGTAGAACTGTTACAGCAGTACAACCAGAATCCTGTAAGGAATAAAGTAGAACTGTTACAGCAGTACAACCAGAATCCTGTAAGGAATAAAGTAGAACTGTTACAGCAGTACAACCAGAATCCTGTAAGGAATAAAGTAGAACTGTTACAGAAGGGCAACCAGAATCCTGTAAGGAATAAAGTAGAACTGTTACAGCAGTACAACCAGAATCCTGTAAGGAATAAAGTAGAACTGTTACAGCAGTACAACCAGAATCCTGTAAGGAATAAAGTAGAACTGTTACAGAAGGGCAACCAGAATCCTGTAAGGAATAAAGTAGAACTGTTACAGCAGTACAACCAGAATCCTGTAAGGAATAAAGTAGAACTGTTACAGCAGTACAACCAGAATCCTGTAAGGAATAAAGTAGAACTGTTACAGAAGGGCAACCAGAATCCTGTATGGAATAAAGTAGAACTGTTACAGCAGTGCAACCAGAATCCTGTAAGGAATAAAGTAGAACTGTTACAGAAGTACAACCAGAATCCTGTAAGGAATAAAGTAGAACTGTTACAGAAGGGCAACCAGAATCCTGTAAGGAATAAAGTAGAACTGTTACAGCAGTGCAACCAGAATCCTGTAAGGAATAAAGTATAACTGTTACATAAGGGCAACCAGAATCCTGTAAGGAATAAAGTAGAACTGTTACAGAAGGGCAACCAGAATCCTGTAAGGAATAAAGTAGAACTGTTACAGCAGTGCAACCAGAATCCTGTAAGGAATAAAGTAGAACTGTTACAGAAGGGCAACCAGAATCCTGTAAGGAATAAAGTATAACTGTTACATAAGGGCAACCAGAATCCTGTAAGGAATAAAGTAGAACTGTTACAGAAGTACAACCAGAATCCTGTAAGGAATAAAGTAGAACTGTTACAGAAGGGCAACCAGAATCCTGTAAGGAATAAAGTAGAACTGTTACAGAAGGGCAACCAGAATCCTGTAAGGAATAAAGTAGAACTGTTACAGCAGTGCAACCAGAATCCTGTAAGGAATAAAGTAGAACTGTTACAGAAGTACAACCAGAATCCTGTAAGGAATAAAGTAGAACTGTTACAGAAGGGCAACCAGAATCCTGTAAGGAATAAAGTAGAACTGTTACAGAAGGGCAACCAGAATCCTGTAAGGAATAAAGTAGAACTGTTACAGAAGGGCAACCAGAATCCTGTAAGGAATAAAGTAGAACTGTCACAGAAGGGCAACCAGAATCCTGTAAGGAATAAAATAGAATTGTTACAGAAGGGCAACCAGAATCCTGTAAGGAATAAAGTAGAACTGTTACAGAAGGGCAACCAGAATCCTGTAAGGAATAAAGTAGAACTGTTACAGAAGGGCAACCAGAATCCTGTAAAAAATAAAGTAGAACTGTTACAGAAGGGCAACCAGAATCCTGTAAGGAATAAAGTAGATCTGTTACAGAAGGGCAACCAGAATCCTGTAAGGAATAAAGTAGAACTGTTACAGAAGGGCAACCAGAATCCTGTAAGGAATAAAATAGAATTGTTACAGAAGGGCAACCAGAATCCTGTAAGGAATAAAGTAGAACTGTTACAGCAGTACAACCAGAATCCTGTAAGGAATAAAGTAGAACTGTTACAGAAGGGCAACCAGAATCCTGTAAGGAATAAAGTAGAACTGTTACAGAAGGGCAACCAGAATCCTGTAAGGAATAAAGTAGAACTGTTACAGAAGGGCAACCAGAATCCTGTAAGGAATAAAGTAGAACTGTTACAGAAGGGCAACCAGAATCCTGTAAAGAATAAAGTAGAACTGTTACAGAAGGGCAACCAGAATCCTGTAAGGAATAAAGTATAACTGTTACAGCAGTACAACCAGAATCCTGTAAGGAATAAAGTAGAACCGTTACAGCAGTACAACCAGAATCCTGTAAGGAATAAAGTAGAACTGTTACAGCAGTGCAACCAGAATCCTGTAAAGAATAAAGTAGAACTGTTACAGAAGGGCAACCAGAATCCTGCAAGGAATAAAGTAGAACTGTTACAGCAGTACAACCAGAATCCTGTAAGGAATAAAGTAGAACTGTTACAGAAGTACAACCAGAATCCTGTAAGGAATAAAGTAGAACCGTTACAGCAGTACAACCAGAATCCTGTAAGGAATAAAGTAGAACTGTTACAGCAGTGCAACCAGAATCCTGTAAAGAATAAAGTAGAACTGTTACAGAAGGGCAACCAGAATCCTGTAAGGAATAAAGTAGAACTGTTACAGCAGTGCAACCAGAATCCTTTAAGGTATAAAGTAGAACTGCTACAGAAGGGCAACCAGAATCCTGCAAGGAATAAAGTAGAACTGTTACAGCAGTACAACCAGAATCCTGTAAGGAATAAAGTAGAACTGTTACAGAAGGGCAACCAGAATCCTGCAAGGAATAAAGTAGAACTGTTACAGAAGGGCAACCAGAATCCTGTAAGGAATAAAGTAGAACTGTTACAGAAGGGCAACCAGAATCCTGTAAAAAATAAAGTAGAACTGTTACAGAAGGGCAACCAGAATCCTGTAAGGAATAAAGTAGATCTGTTACAGCAGTGCAACCAGAATCCTGTAAGGAATAAAGTAGAACTGTTACAGAAGGGCAACCAGAATCCTGTAAAAAATAAAGTAGAACTGTTACAGAAGGGCAACCAGAATCCTGTAAGGAATAAAGTAGAACTGTTACAGCAGTGCAACCAGAATCCTTTAAGGTATAAAGTAGAACTGCTACAGAAGGGCAACCAGAATCCTGCAAGGAATAAAGTAGAACTGTTACAGCAGTACAACCAGAATCCTGTAAGGAATAAAGTAGAACTGTTACAGAAGGGCAACCAGAATCCTGCAAGGAATAAAGTAGAACTGTTACAGAAGGGCAACCAGAATCCTGTAAGGAATAAAGTAGAACTGTTACAGAAGGGCAACCAGAATCCTGTAAAAAATAAAGTAGAACTGTTACAGAAGGGCAACCAGAATCCTGTAAGGAATAAAGTAGATCTGTTACAGCAGTGCAACCAGAATCCTGCAAGGAATAAAGTAGAACTGTTACAGAAGGGCAACCAGAATCCTGTAAGGAATAAAGTAGAACTGTTACAGAAGGGCAACCAGAATCCTGTAAGGAATAAAATAGAATTGTTACAGAAGGGCAACCAGAATCCTGTAAGGAATAAAGTAGAACTGTTACAGCAGTACAACCAGAATCCTGTAAGGAATAAAGTAGAACTGTTACAGAAGGGCAACCAGAATCCTGTAAGGAATAAAGTAGAACTGTTACAGAAGGGCAACCAGAATCCTGTAAGGAATAAAGTAGAACTGTTACAGAAGGGCAACCAGAATCCTGTAAGGAATAAAGTAGAACTGTTACAGAAGGGCAACCAGAATCCTGTAAAGAATAAAGTAGAACTGTTACAGAAGGGCAACCAGAATCCTGTAAGGAATAAAGTAGAACTGTTACAGCAGTGCAACCAGAATCCTGTAAAGAATAAAGTAGAACTGTTACAGAAGGGCAACCAGAATCCTGTAAGGAATAAAGTAGAACTGTTACAGCAGTGCAACCAGAATCCTTTAAGGTATAAAGTAGAACTGCTACAGAAGGGCAACCAGAATCCTGCAAGGAATAAAGTAGAACTGTTACAGCAGTACAACCAGAATCCTGTAAGGAATAAAGTAGAACTGTTACAGAAGGGCAACCAGAATCCTGCAAGGAATAAAGTAGAACTGTTACAGAAGGGCAACCAGAATCCTGCAAGGAATAAAGTAGAACTGTTACAGAAGGGCAACCAGAATCCTGTAAGGAATAAAGTATAACTGTTACAGAAGGGCAACCAGAATCCTGTAAGGAATAACGTAGAACTGTTACAGAAGGGCAACCAGAATCCTGTAAGGAATAAAGTAGAACTGTTACAGAAGGGCAACCAGAATCCTGCAAGGAATAAAGTAGAACTGTTACAGAAGGGCAACCAGAATCCTGCAAGGAATAAAGTAGAACTGTTACAGAAGGGCAACCAGAATCCTGTAAGGAATAAAGTAGAACTGTTACAGAAGGGCAACCAGAATCCTGCAAGGAATAAAGTAGAACTGTTACAGAAGGGCAACCAGAATCCTGCAAGGAATAAAGTAGAACTGTTACAGAAGGGCAACCAGAATCCTGTAAGGAATAAAGTAGAACTGTTACAGAAGGGCAACCAGAATCCTGTAAGGAATAAAGTAGAACTGTTACAGAAGGGCAACCAGAATCCTGTAAGGAATAAAGAAGAACTGTTACAGAAGGGCAACCAGAATCCTGTAAGGAATAAAGTAGAACTGTTACAGAAGGGCAACCAGAATCCTGTAAAGAATAAAGTAGAACTGTTACAGAAGGGCAACCAGAATCCTGTAAGGAATAAAGTAGAACTGTTAGAGAAGGGCAACCAGAATCCTGTAAGGAATAAAGTAGAACTGTTACAGAAGGGCAACCAGAATCCTGTAAGGAATAAAGTAGAACTGTTACAGAAGGGCAACCAGAATCCTGTAAGGAATAAAGTAGAACTGTTACAGAATGGCAACCAGAAACCTGTAAGGAATAAAGTAGAACTGCTACAGCAGTACAACCAGAATCCTGTAAGGAATAAAGTAGAACTGTTACAGCAGTACAACCAGAATCCTGTAAGGAATAAAGTAGAACTGTTACAGAAGTGCAACCAGAATCCTGTAAAGAATAAAGTAGAACTGTTACAGAAGGGCAACCAGAATCCTGTAAGGAATAAAGTAGAACTGTTACAGAAGGGCAACCAGAATCCTGTAAGGAATAAAGTAGAACTGTTACAGAAGGGCAACCAGAATCCTGTAAAGAATAAAGTAGAACTGTTACAGAAGGGCAACCAGAATCCTGTAAGGAATAAAGTAGAACTGTTACAGAAGGGCAACCAGAATCCTGTAAGGAATAAAATAGAATTGTTACAGAAGGGCAACCAGAATCCTGCAAGGAATAAACTAGAACTGTTACAGCAGTGCAACCAGAATCCTGTAAAGAATAAAGTAGAACTGTTACAGAAGGGCAACCAGAATCCTGTAAGGAATAAAGTAGAACTGTTACAGCAGTACAACCAGAATCCTGTAAGGAATAAAGTAGAACTGTTACAGAAGGGCAACCAGAATCCTGTAAGGAATAAAGTAGAACTGTTACAGAAGGGCAACCAGAATCCTGTAAGGAATAAAATAGAATTGTTACAGAAGGGCAACCAGAATCCTGCAAGGAATAAACTAGAACTGTTACAGCAGTGCAACCAGAATCCTGTAAAGAATAAAGTAGAACTGTTACAGAAGGGCAACCAGAATCCTGTAAGGAATAAAGTAGAACTGTTACAGAAGGGCAACCAGAATCCTGTAAGGAATAAAGTAGAACTGTTACAGCAGTACAACCAGAATCCTGTAAGGAATAAAGTAGAACTGTTACAGAAGGGCAACCAGAATCCTGTAAGGAATAAAGTAGAACTGTTACAGAAGGGCAACCAGAATCCTGTAAGGAATAAAATAGAATTGTTACAGAAGGGCAACCAGAATCCTGTAAGGAATAAAGTAGAATTGTTACAGAAGTGCAACCAGAATACTGTAAAGAATAAAGTAGAACTGTTACAGAAGGGCAACCAGAATCCTGTAAGGAATAAAGTAGAACTGTTACAGAAGGGCAACCAGAATCCTGTAAGGAATAAAATAGAATTGTTACAGAAGGGCAACCAGAATCCTGTAAGGAATAAAGTAGAATTGTTACAGAAGTGCAACCAGAATCCTGTAAGGAATAAAGTAGAACTGTTACAGAAGGGAAACCAGAATCCTGTAAGGAATAAAGTAGAACTGTTACAGCAGTGCAACCAGAATCCTGTGTAAGGAATAAAGTAGAACTGTTACAGAAGTACAACCAGAATCCTGTAAGGAATAAAGTAGAACTGTTACAGCAGTGCAACCAGAATCCTGTGTAAGGAATAAAGTAGAACTGTTACAGAAGTACAACCAGAATCCTGTAAGGAATAAAGTAGAACTGTTACAGAAGTGCAACCAGAATCCTGTAAGGAATAAAGTAGAACTGTTACAGAAGGGCAACCAGAATCCTGTAAGGAATAAAGTAGAACTGCTACAGCAGTACAACCAGAATCCTGTAAGGAATAAAGTAGAACTGTTACAGCAGTACAACCAGAATCCTGTGTAAGGAATAAAGTAGAACTGTTACAGAAGGGCAACCAGAATCCTGTAAGGAATAAAGTAGAACTGTTACAGAAGTGCAACCAGAATCCTGTAAGGAATAAAGTAGAACTGTTACAGAAGGGCAACCAGAATCCTGTAAGGAATAAAGTAGAACTGCTACAGCAGTACAACAAGAATCCTGTAAGGAATAAAGTAGAACTGTTACAGCCGAGCAACCAGAATCCTTGAAGGTATAAAGTAGAACTGTTACAGAAGTGCAACCAGAATCCTGTAAGGAATAAAGTAGAACTGTTACAGCAGTACAACCAGAATCCTGTAAGGAATAAAGTAGAACTGCTACAGCAGTACAACCAGAATCCTGTAAGGAATAAAGTAGAACTGTTACAGCAGTACAACCAGAATCCTGTAAGGAATAAAGTAGAACTGCTACAGCAGTACAACCAGAATCCTGTAAGGAATAAAGTAGAACTGTTACAGCAGTACAACCAGAATCCTGTGTAAGGAATAAAGTAGAACTGTTACAGAAGGGCAACCAGAATCCTGTAAGGAATAAAGTAGAACTGCTACAGCAGTACAACCAGAATCCTGTAAGGAATAAAGTAGAACTGCTACAGAAGGGCAACCAGAATCCTGTAAGGAATAAAGTAGAACTGTTACAGAAGGGCAACCAGAATCCTGTAAGGAATAAAGTAGAACTGTTAAAGAAGTACAACCAGAATCCTGTAAGGAATAAAGTAGAACTGTTACAGCAGTACAACCAGAATGTTATATAGAGACATGTCTACTAACATTTAGAAACCCGTGACCTTCCACTCCAATTAGGAACAGCAGAATCGCAACAAACAACGCAAAGCAAAGATTGATGAGAACAAAGCTACGTTCAAACGATAGTAATCTAAAATAAACAGACAATAGTAGAACAAAGCTACGTTCAAACGATAGTAATCTAAAATAAACAGACAATAGTAGAACAAAGCTACGTTCGAACGATAGTAATCTAAAATAAACAGACTATAGTAGAACAAAGCTACGTTCAAACGATAGTAATCTAAAATAAACAGACAATAGTAGAACAAAGCTACGTTCAAACGATAGTAATCTAAAATAAACAGACAATAGTAGAACAAAGCTACGTTCAAACGATAGTAATCTAAAATAAACAGACAATAGTAGAACAAAGCTACGTTCAAACGATAGTAATCTAAAATAAACAGACAATAGTAGAACAAAGCTACGTTCAAACGATAGTAATCTAAAATAAACAGACAATAGTAGAACAAAGCTACGTTCAAACGATAGTAATCTAAAATAAACAGACAATAGTAGAACAAAGCTACGTTCAAACGATAGTAATCTAAAATAAACAGACAATAGTAGAACAAAGCTACGTTCAAACGATAGTAATCTAAAATAAACAGACAATAGTAGAACAAAGCTACGTTCAAACGATAGTAATCTAAAATAAACAGACAATAGTAGAACAAAGCTACGTTCATACGATAGTAATCTAAAATAAACAGACAATAGTAGAACAAAGCTACGTTCAAACGATAGTAATCTAAAATAAACAGACAATAGTAGAACAAAGCTACGTTCAAACGATAGTAATCTAAAATAAACAGACAATAGTAGAACAAAGCTACGTTCAAACGATAGTAATCTAAAATAAACAGACAATAGTAGAACAAAGCTACGTTCAAACGATAGTAATCTAAAATAAACAGACAATAGTAGAACAAAGCTACGTTCAAACGATAGTAATCTAAAATAAATAGACAATAGTAGAACAAAGCTACGTTCAAACGATAGTAATCTAAAATAAACAGACAATATTAGAACAAAGCTACGTTCAAACGATAGTAATCTAAAATAAACAGACAATAGTAGAACAAAGCTACGTTCAAACGATAGTAATCTAAAATAAACAGACAATAGTAGAACAAAGCTACGTTCAAACGATAGTAATCTAAAATAAATAGACAATAGTAGAACAAAGCTACGTTCAAACGATAGTAATCTAAAATAAACAGACAATAGTAGAACAAAGCTACGTTCAAACGATAGTAATCTAAAATAAATAGACAATAGTAGAACAAAGCTACGTTCAAACGATAGTAATCTAAAATAAACAGACAATAGTAGAACAAAGCTACGTTCAAACGATAGTAATCTAAAATAAATAGACAATAGTAGAACAAAGCTACGTTCAAACGATAGTAATCTAAAATAAATAGACAATAGTAGAACAAAGCTACGTTCAAACGATAGTAATCTAAAATAAATAGACAATAGTAGAACAAAGCTACGTTCAAACGATAGTAATCTAAAATAAATAGACAATAGTAGAACAAAGCTACGTTCAAACGATAGTAATCTAAAATAAATAGACAATAGTATAACAAAGCTACGTTCAAACGATAGTAATCTAAAATAAATAGACAATAGTAGAACAAAGCTACGTTCAAACGATAGTAATCTAAAATAAACAGACAATAGTAGAACAAAGCTACGTTCAAACGATAGTAATCTAAAATAAACAGACAATAGTATAACAAAGCTACGTTCAAACGATAGTAATCTAAAATAAATAGACAATAGTAGAACAAAGCTACGTTCAAACGATAGTAATCTAAAATAAATAGACAATAGTAGAACAAAGCTACGTTCAAACGATAGTAATCTAAAATAAACAGACAATAGTAGAACAAAGCTACGTTCAAACGATAGTAATCTAAAATAAACAGACAATAGTATAACAAAGCTACGTTCAAACGATAGTAATCTAAAATAAATAGACAATAGTAGAACAAAGCTACGTTCAAACGATAGTAATCTAAAATAAACAGACAATAGTAGAACAAAGCTACGTTCAAACGATAGTAATCTAAAATAAACAGACAATAGTAGAACAAAGCTACGTTCAAACGATAGTAATCTAAAATAAACAGACAATAGTAGAACAAAGCTACGTTCAAACGATAGTAATCTAAAATAAACAGACAATAGTAGAACAAAGCTACGTTCAAACGATAGTAATCTAAAATAAACAGACAATAGTAGAACAAAGCTACGTTCAAACGATAGTAATCTAAAATAAACAGACAATAGTAGAACAAAGCTACGTTCAAACGATAGTAATCTAAAATAAACAGACAATAGTAGAACAAAGCTACGTTCAAACGATAGTAATCTAAAATAAACAGACAATAGTAGAACAAAGCTACGTTCAAACGATAGTAATCTAAAATAAACAGACAATAGTAGAACAAAGCTACGTTCAAACGGAGTAATCTAAAATAAATAGACAATAGTAGAACAAAGCTACGTTCAAACGATAGTAATCTAAAATAAATAGACAATAGTAGAACAAAGCTACGTTCAAACGATAGTAATCTAAAATAAACAGACAATAGTAGAACAAAGCTACGTTCAAACGATAGTAATCTAAAATAAATAGACAATAGTAGAACAAAGCTACGTTCAAACGATAGTAATCTAAAATAAATAGACAAGAGTAGAACAAAGCTACGTTCAAACGATAGTAATCTAAAATAAACAGACAATAGTAGAACAAAGCTACGTTCAAACGATAGTAATCTAAAATAAATAGACAATAGTAGAACAAAGCTACGTTCAAACGATAGTAATCTAAAATAAACAGACAATAGTAGAACAAAGCTACGTTCAAACAATAGTAATCTAAAATAACAGACAATAGTAGAACAAAGCTACGTTCAAACGATAGTAATCTAAAATAAACAGACAATAGTAGAACAAAGCTACGTTCAAACGATAGTAATCTAAAATAACAGACAATAGTAGAACAAAGCTACGTTCAAACAATAGTAATCTAAAATAAACAGACAATATTAGAACAAAGCTACGTTCAAACGATAGTAATCTAAAATAAATAGACAATAGTAGAACAAAGCTACGTTCAAACGATAGTAATCTAAAATAAACAGACAATAGTAGAACAAAGCTACGTTCAAACGATAGTAATCTAAAATAAACAGACAATAGTAGAACAAAGCTACGTTCAAACGATAGTAATCTAAAATAAACAGACAATAGTAGAACAAAGCTACGTTCAAACGATAGTAATCTAAAATAAACAGACAATAGTAGAACAAAGCTACGTTCAAACGATAGTAATCTAAAATAAACAGACAATAGTAGAACAAAGCTACGTTCAAACGATAGTAATCTAAAATAAACAGACAATAGTAGAACAAAGCTACGTTCAAACGATAGTAATCTAAAATAAACAGACAATAGTAGAACAAAGCTACGTTCAAACGATAGTAATCTAAAATAAACAGACAATAGTAGAACAAAGCTACGTTCAAACGATAGTAATCTAAAATAAACAGACAATAGTAGAACAAAGCTACGTTCAAACGATAGTAATCTAAAATAAACAGACAATAGTAGAACAAAGCTACGTTCAAACGATAGTAATCTAAAATAAACAGACAATAGTAGAACAAAGCTACGTTCAAACGATAGTAATCTAAAATAAACAGACAATAGTAGACCAAAGCTACGTTCAAACGATAGTAATCTAAAATAAACAGACAATAGTAGAACAAAGCTACGTTCAAACGATAGTAATCTAAAATAAACAGACAATAGTAGAACAAAGCTACGTTCAAACGATAGTAATCTAAAATAAACAGACAATAGTAGAACAAAGCTACGTTCAAACGATAGTAATCTAAAATAAACAGACAATAGTAGAACAAAGCTACGTTCAAACGATAGTAATCTAAAATAAACAGACAATAGTAGAACAAAGCTACGTTCAAACGATAGTAATCTAAAATAAACAGACAATAGTAGAACAAAGCTACGTTCAAACAATAGTAATCTAAAATAACAGACAATATTAGAACAAAGCTACGTTCAAACGATAGTAATCTAAAATAAACAGACAATAGTAGAACAAAGCTACGTTCAAACGATAGTAATCTAAAATAAACAGACAATAGTAGAACAAAGCTACGTTCAAACAATAGTAATCTAAAATAACAGACAATATTAGAACAAAGCTACGTTCAAACGATAGTAATCTAAAATAAACAGACAATAGTAGAACAAAGCTACGTTCAAACGATAGTAATCTAAAATAAACAGACAATATTAGAACAAAGCTACGTTCAAACGATAGTAATCTAAAATAAACAGACAATAGTAGAACAAAGCTACGTTCAAACGATAGTAATCTAAAATAAACAGACAATAGTAGAACAAAGCTACGTTCAAACGATAGTAATCTAAAATAAACAGACAATAGTAGAACAAAGCTACGTTCAAACGATAGTAATCTAAAATAAACAGACAATAGTAGAACAAAGCTACGTTCAAACGATAGTAATCTAAAATAAACAGACAATAGTAGAACAAAGCTACGTTCAAACGATAGTAATCTAAAATAAACAGACAATAGTAGAACAAAGCTACGTTCAAACGATAGTAATCTAAAATAAACAGACAATAGTAGAACAAAGCTACGTTCAAACGATAGTAATCTAAAATAAACAGACAATAGTAGAACAAAGCTACGTTCAAACGATAGTAATCTAAAATAAACAGACAATAGTAGAACAAAGCTACGTTCAAACGATAGTAATCTAAAATAAACAGACAATAGTAGAACAAAGCTACGTTCAAACGATAGTAATCTAAAATAAATAGACAATAGTAGAACAAAGCTACGTTCAAACGGAGTAAACTAAAATAAACAGACAATAGTAGAACAAAGCTACGTTCAAACGATAGTAATCTAAAATAAACAGACAATAGTAGAACAAAGCTACGTTCAAACGATAGTAATCTAAAATAAACAGACAATAGTAGAACAAAGCTACGTTCAAACGATAGTAATCTAAAATAAATAGACAATAGTAGAACAAAGCTACGTTCAAACGATAGTAATCTAAAATAAACAGACAATAGTAGAACAAAGCTACGTTCAAACAATAGTAATCTAAAATAACAGACAATATTAGAACAAAGCTACGTTCAAACGATAGTAATCTAAAATAAACAGACAATAGTAGAACAAAGCTACGTTCAAACGATAGTAATCTAAAATAAACAGACAATAGTAGAACAAAGCTACGTTCAAACGATAGTAATCTAAAATAAACAGACAATAGTAGAACAAAGCTACGTTCAAACGATAGTAATCTAAAATAAACAGACAATAGTAGAACAAAGCTACGTTCAAACGATAGTAATCTAAAATAAACAGACAATAGTAGAACAAAGCTACGTTCAAACGATAGTAATCTAAAATAAACAGACAATAGTAGAACAAAGCTACGTTCAAACGATAGTAATCTAAAATAAACAGACAATAGTAGAACAAAGCTACGTTCAAACGATAGTAATCTAAAATAAACAGACAATAGTAGAACAAAGCTACGTTCAAACGATAGTAATCTAAAATAAACAGACAATAGTAGAACAAAGCTACGTTCAAACGATAGTAATCTAAAATAAACAGACAATAGTAGAACAAAGCTACGTTCAAACGATAGTAATCTAAAATAAACAGACAATAGTAGAACAAAGCTACGTTCAAACGATAGTAATCTAAAATAAACAGACAATAGTAGAACAAAGCTACGTTCAAACGATAGTAATCTAAAATAAACAGACAATAGTAGAACAAAGCTACGTTCAAACGATAGTAATCTAAAATAAACAGACAATAGTAGAACAAAGCTACGTTCAAACGATAGTAATCTAAAATAAACAGACAATAGTAGAACAAAGCTACGTTCAAACGATAGTAATCTAAAATAAACAGACAATAGTAGAACAAAGCTACGTTCAAACGATAGTAATCTAAAATAAACAGACAATAGTAGAACAAAGCTACGTTCAAACGATAGTAATCTAAAATAAACAGACAATAGTAGAACAAAGCTACGTTCAAACGATAGTAATCTAAAATAAACAGACAATAGTAGAACAAAGCTACGTTCAAACGATAGTAATCTAAAATAAACAGACAATAGTAGAACAAAGCTACGTTCAAACGATAGTAATCTAAAATAAACAGACAATAGTAGAACAAAGCTACGTTCAAACGATAGTAATCTAAAATAAACAGACAATAGTAGAACAAAGCTACGTTCAAACGATAGTAATCTAAAATAAACAGACAATAGTAGAACAAAGCTACGTTCAAACGATAGTAATCTAAAATAAACAGACAATAGTAGAACAAAGCTACGTTCAAACGATAGTAATCTAAAATAAACAGACAATAGTAGAACAAAGCTACGTTCAAACGATAGTAATCTAAAATAAACAGACAATAGTAGAACAAAGCTACGTTCAAACGATAGTAATCTAAAATAAACAGACAATAGTAGAACAAAGCTACGTTCAAACGATAGTAATCTAAAATAAACAGACAATAGTAGAACAAAGCTACGTTCAAACGATAGTAATCTAAAATAAACAGACAATAGTAGAACAAAGCTACGTTCAAACGATAGTAATCTAAAATAAACAGACAATAGTAGAACAAAGCTACGTTCAAACGATAGTAATCTAAAATAAACAGACAATAGTAGAACAAAGCTACGTTCAAACGATAGTAATCTAAAATAAACAGACAATAGTAGAACAAAGCTACGTTCAAACGATAGTAATCTAAAATAAACAGACAATAGTAGAACAAAGCTACGTTCAAACGATAGTAATCTAAAATAAACAGACAATAGTAGAACAAAGCTACGTTCAAACGATAGTAATCTAAAATAAACAGACAATAGTAGAACAAAGCTACGTTCAAACGATAGTAATCTAAAATAAACAGACAATAGTAGAACAAAGCTACGTTCAAACGATAGTAATCTAAAATAAACAGACAATAGTAGAACAAAGCTACGTTCAAACGATAGTAATCTAAAATAAACAGACAATAGTAGAACAAAGCTACGTTCAAACGATAGTAATCTAAAATAAACAGACAATAGTAGAACAAAGCTACGTTCAAACGATAGTAATCTAAAATAAACAGACAATAGTAGAACAAAGCTACGTTCAAACGATAGTAATCTAAAATAAACAGACAATAGTAGAACAAAGCTACGTTCAAACGATAGTAATCTAAAATAAACAGACAATAGTAGAACAAAGCTACGTTCAAACGATAGTAATCTAAAATAAACAGACAATAGTAGAACAAAGCTACGTTCAAACGATAGTAATCTAAAATAAACAGACAATAGTAGAACAAAGCTACGTTCAAACGATAGTAATCTAAAATAAACAGACAATAGTAGAACAAAGCTACGTTCAAACGATAGTAATCTAAAATAAACAGACAATAGTAGAACAAAGCTACGTTCAAACGATAGTAATCTAAAATAAACAGACAATAGTAGAACAAAGCTACGTTCAAACGATAGTAATCTAAAATAAACAGACAATAGTAGAACAAAGCTACGTTCAAACGATAGTAATCTAAAATAAACAGACAATAGTAGAACAAAGCTACGTTCAAACGATAGTAATCTAAAATAAACAGACAATAGTAGAACAAAGCTACGTTCAAACGATAGTAATCTAAAATAAACAGACAATAGTAGAACAAAGCTACGTTCAAACGATAGTAATCTAAAATAAACAGACAATAGTAGAACAAAGCTACGTTCAAACGATAGTAATCTAAAATAAACAGACAATAGTAGAACAAAGCTACGTTCAAACGATAGTAATCTAAAATAAACAGACAATAGTAGAACAAAGCTACGTTCAAACGATAGTAATCTAAAATAAACAGACAATAGTAGAACAAAGCTACGTTCAAACGATAGTAATCTAAAATAAACAGACAATAGTAGAACAAAGCTACGTTCAAACGATAGTAATCTAAAATAAACAGACAATAGTAGAACAAAGCTACGTTCAAACGATAGTAATCTAAAATAAACAGACAATAGTAGAACAAAGCTACGTTCAAACGATAGTAATCTAAAATAAACAGACAATAGTAGAACAAAGCTACGTTCAAACGATAGTAATCTAAAATAAACAGACAATAGTAGAACAAAGCTACGTTCAAACGATAGTAATCTAAAATAAACAGACAATAGTAGAACAAAGCTACGTTCAAACGATAGTAATCTAAAATAAACAGACAATAGTAGAACAAAGCTACGTTCAAACGATAGTAATCTAAAATAAACAGACAATAGTAGAACAAAGCTACGTTCAAACGATAGTAATCTAAAATAAACAGACAATAGTAGAACAAAGCTACGTTCAAACGATAGTAATCTAAAATAAACAGACAATAGTAGAACAAAGCTACGTTCAAACGATAGTAATCTAAAATAAACAGACAATAGTAGAACAAAGCTACGTTCAAACGATAGTAATCTAAAATAAACAGACAATAGTAGAACAAAGCTACGTTCAAACGATAGTAATCTAAAATAAACAGACAATAGTAGAACAAAGCTACGTTCAAACGATAGTAATCTAAAATAAACAGACAATAGTAGAACAAAGCTACGTTCAAACGATAGTAATCTAAAATAAACAGACAATAGTAGAACAAAGCTACGTTCAAACGATAGTAATCTAAAATAAACAGACAATAGTAGAACAAAGCTACGTTCAAACGATAGTAATCTAAAATAAACAGACAATAGTAGAACAAAGCTACGTTCAAACGATAGTAATCTAAAATAAACAGACAATAGTAGAACAAAGCTACGTTCAAACGATAGTAATCTAAAATAAACAGACAATAGTAGAACAAAGCTACGTTCAAACGATAGTAATCTAAAATAAACAGACAATAGTAGAACAAAGCTACGTTCAAACGATAGTAATCTAAAATAAACAGACAATAGTAGAACAAAGCTACGTTCAAACGATAGTAATCTAAAATAAACAGACAATAGTAGAACAAAGCTACGTTCAAACGATAGTAATCTAAAATAAACAGACAATAGTAGAACAAAGCTACGTTCAAACGATAGTAATCTAAAATA